>JAQZBX010026438.1:8258-29047 GCA_029593785.1 Cabassous unicinctus | reverse complement strand
TGCTCCCAGCTGCTTCCGTGCCCTGCAGCTGCACTTGGGGCCCTCGTGGCTTCTGCACCCTGTTCTTGCCATGTCCCTGCCTGCGCGGATCAACGCGCAAGTGAAACCTGGGCATTTATAACCTATAATGGGAAATTGTAGTCTATAAATCAGCCCTCTCTATCACTTTTCAGCCCCTTGCCCTCTACCGGGGACCCATGATCTGTTCTATTCTCCCATTTCTCTTCCCTCCCTACCTTAATAAATTACTGGCCTCACTCACCTGACGTGCTCTGAAATTCATTTCTGCAGCATAAGAACCTAGATTAAATCCGGTAACATTACGATGCTCACCCTTGGAATCCAGCCACCACACCACAAGGAAGCACAGGACACGCGGAGAGGCCCACGTGAAGAGCAGCCCAGGCCTGCTGCCCTCCGCCCCACCATCCGAGCTCCCAGCCTGCAACCATCACCAATCAGCCAGCTGCCTAACCGAGCCCTTTTGGTAGCAGACCTCCAGACCTGGACAAGGAGCTGATGCTGTGTGGAGTAGCCTCTCTCCTGCCCACTTGCAGATTCACAAGCAAAAGAAATGATTGCTGTTGGGTTAAGCCTTGAAGTTTTTGAGGTGGTTTGTTTCACACGCTAAATAATTAGAATATCCCACTGTACTCTGCTTGTCTCCCCAAGGATTCAGAGATAATATGCTCACAGAGTGCATGGCACAAGCTGGGCACATGCTCTGTCACCTATGCAAGTCGCTTATCCTTCCTGAGTCTGTTTCCTCACCTGTAAAGTGGGAACAATAGTAACCTCTAAATGCAAAGAGGGCCACACCGCTATATGTAAAACCCCTTTATACCACCTCTTGTCTTTGGAGTAAGGTATAAACTCCTGAGCCTGGTATTTAAGGCCTGTTTTCATTTGGTCCCTCATTCCCTGCCATGTTCCCAACCATAGGAAAGTCAACATCCACTCTTCCTGGCATTCTCCGTGCTCCTGTGCCTCCAACACTGTGTGTGCTGGTCCCACTACCTCACATACTTTCCTCTCCTATCCACCTGGTGAACCCCGATGGACACTTGAGGCATAATCAAATGACACCCATTCCTTGAAGTCTTCCTTGCTTCTCCCCCAGGCAGTTAGTCCTCTCGCCTGGGCTCCTTGCTGTAATTTTTTATCAGTGCTGTTACGGCCACGGGACTTTCTCTATGGAGGCAGACACTAGACAGTGGCCCTTTCAGCATGGGGACCATGTTTGATCTTCAGGGCTGGCCACAGAGATGGAACTCAGGAAAGATGTGTTAAAGGATAGTTTGGTCAGATGAACCCAGGCAAAGCCCTAACGTCCTCGGATCCTGGGTGGACAGCAGGGGAGAATGTATGGGGCTCTGGCAGCCAGGGGTATCAGCTCTGGGTAGACCACTGTGAGAGGAGTCTCCTGAGGTCCCTGGGTGCTCAATGGGGGGAAGAGTTTCAGGAAAATGGACAGACTTCCAAAATAGAGTGTACTCTGGATTAGCTGAGACTTGGGCCCAGGGTTTGAGCCCAGGCCTGCCTGTCAGCTGTGCATTTTGGCATATGACCTTCCTTCCAGGCAAGCAACTGACATCTGGATGTACTTGGCATGTTCTGGTCTCTGCACATTTGCTTGTGACTTTCCTTTCTCCTCAGATGCTCTCCTTTGATCTGGTCCTGGGGGGAAATCTCCCCTTCAAGGCCTGGCTGGGCCAGATGCTGCCCGGCCCCTTGACTTGCTCAGGCAGAAGTGGTTGTACCAGCGCCTTCCCCTTGCTTGTCCAGACCCACTGTCCACACTCCTGCACCCTTGAAGACCTCTATGGTGGTTGTCCTTTGCAGGCCAAACATGGCCATGGGGGTGCGGTGGTGAATGGGAGCCAGATAGATGGCAGCACGGAACCATCAGAAAGAAGGTGGCACTATTATCATGATAAGACACAATAGAATGGTTATTGGTGTATTTTAGGGATCTGTGTGGAAAAGAAATAGATGGAAGCCTTCTAAGGTGCTGCTTGACACATCTGGAAAGAAAAACGGAATTGCTGGGGAGAAACCTATTTTAGTCATCATAGTTTGGATGCAAAGTCTCTTACCCAGTTCCCAGACCTAATCCAGTTCCCAGGCTCAGAGCCCTTGAAGGCAAGGGTTCAGGGTCTTTTTGAGAAAGGACCCTGGAATGGACTATGGTGTATGCCTTGAATCTTCCTCCAATGGGGAGCCTATGGCCGTTTACTAGAGTGACTGTTCTCTGAGGAAAGGAAAATGCCCTGATCATCCAGGAGGTTATTAGATATTGGCTCTGCCTGTCACTGAGCCCTGAAGAACTAAGATGTTCCAAGGTCCACTGGTAAAGAGTAGGAACTTATGAAGGTTAGGTAATATATGTGGTCTTGGCCTGAGACCATCTAATAGAGGGTCCAGAGGGATCATGGGTTCATCCTGTGGTTACTTCCCTAATCCCAGAATGAATGATGGGAATAGACATGCTCAGCAACTTGGCAGAATCCTTGCCTGGTTCCCTTACCTGTGGGATTGAGGGTTATTATGGTAGAGTGTCAGGTGTAAGATCTGCAACTGCTCCCCACCTAACTCCCCTGTCCAGAGAGTACACAGAAAGCAAAACTATATCCTTCAAGGAATTGCAGAAATCAATGTCTACATCAAAGACTTGGAAGATGTCGGTGGTAGTAATTCCAATCACATCCCCATTTAACTGACATTTTTGATGATGCAAAAGCCAGAGGGGTCTTGGGGAATAATAGTAGATCATCACAAAATTAATCAGAGGGTGAGGCCAAGTGAAGTTGCCATTCCATTTATCTTTAGGGGAATAAATCAACACAGCCCTTGACACCTGGTGCAGCCATAGGTCTGGAAAATGTTTTTGTTCCCCATTCCTATCAGTAAGAAAAATCAAAAGTGGTTTGCCAGACAGCAGTGTGCCTTCACTGTTTGCCTCCAGAGCTATGTCAACTCTTCAGTTCTCTGTCATAATATAGCTCACAGGGACCCTGAATCCACAGAACATCATACTGATCCATTAATTTGATACCATTTTGCTAATTGGACTTGGTGAGCAGGTAGTAGTCAGCATCTTAGATGACTTTGTAATATATGCCAGAGAGTATCTTCCACTCATCTCCCATCACCCAGAAGCCTCTGACTTGATTGGGCTGTGTTGAATGCTCAGTTATAGAACCAGATGGGAGACAATATCCCATGTTTACAGGAGGAAGTATATGCTATATACCAGTGGTCAAGTGTGTTGTTTTCCTATGGTTAGAAGGAAACCATAGGTCAGGGAAACAAGGGATAAAAGCGAGTGGCATCACACAATTACCCCATTAACTCCCTGGAAGAAGGTGTGCTTCCAGTGCCTATGATCTTGGATTCGAGTTTGGAGCACCTAGTTTCCAGGCAGGGAAAGTTCCACTGGAGAACGTAGAAATGATTCTGATGAATCAGAAGCTGAAGCTGTCCTGCGACCATTTTGGCCTCCATGAGTGTCACTCAACAAGCAGAGAAGGAATCACAGTATAGGCCAAGGCAATGAATCCCCCCAATTAATAAGAGGAAATTTGTTGTTGCCTCACAATGGGGTCAGGGAAGACTATGACTGGAACTCAGGAGATTAACTGGGGATCCTTGCCCAATAATCCTGGTCAATGGTAAAGAGAGCAACCCAATATTAGACCACTGAGGACTCAGACTCCTACAAGATGAAGGTTTGGATCACCCCACCCCACCCCGGGTAGAGAAGTCCACCCACCAGAAGTGCTGTCAGAGGATTTGGGGAACCTAGAATCAATGGTAGATGAAAACAACTATGCTCACCGACTTAGAGCTATGGAGATGGGGCTGTAGCAGCCACGTGTTACGATAATTTTTTTCTATTGTCCTCAATTCTTATGTAAAGAACGCCAGTTGTGACTAATGTTTTAGGTTTCAAGTGACTGTAAGGTGAAAAGACATCAGCTTTCTAATATAGAGGCTGACGGTACTTTGTGTGTTCTCTGTCTTAGGGACAAATTTTTCACTGGATGAAGGACAAAAGTGGATGTTGAGAGGCAAAGGGGTGGACTGTGCCAGATAGCTCCGTTTTGTCCCTCAGATCATCTCTCTGCCCTTCTCCACCTGTCTTGGAGGCTGGCTTGTGTGGGCTACTTCAAGAGGCCTGCATGCCCTTTGACTTCTGGCTGGGTTTGGCAGTGTCAGCCCTGAGTATTTCAGGAAGGGAAGGGTGAGGTCAGAGAGTCCATTTCCATTGTTGCCTCCACAAGGGGCTGCCTTGGGCTGGCTGCATCCTTCAACCTCAGGTTGCTGCTCTCGCCATGTGGCCTTCTCTTGTGACTTAGTCTTTCTGGGTTCCAGTAACCACTCCTTCCCTCTTTCTTTTGGGCATAGGGGTGGTAACTGCACTATTCTCTACATCCTATCAGCCCTTTTGTTAATAGTTCTTTTTTAAACAAATCCTCCCCAAATTATCCTAATTTACACGTGCCATCTGCTTCTTGCTGGGATCCTAACTGGTACAATCCTTTCTCTCTTTAAACGTGCTCCTCTTCTCAAGGGTGCTGAGCTCTTTGAATTGTGTGATCCGTGTCAGTGACTACAGCCTGAGACCCTGGGCTCCTTATGGGCCCATCATCACACCCAATAAATACAACCATGTGCCGGGCTCTGGAGATAGTGTCGCCAACAAGACAAAGTTCTGGTCCTCACAACCTGACCTGCTAGTGGGGGAGACCAACAACAAATAAGCCAGAGCTCCTGGGCTGGAGAGCTGGCCCTCCACTCACCAGCTGTGTGTCCTTGGGCCACTTACCACTCTAGCCTTGGCTTCTTGTTATATAAGTTAAACGAGCAAATAAATAAATAGCATACTTGCTAGGAAGTGAGATGTGCAATAAAGAAAACGAAAGCCCAGCAGGGCATAGAGAGTGACGAGAGAGGCTCTCTCTTAGATGGCTGGACCAGGAAGGGCCTTCCTGAGGACGTGGCATTGGAGCAGAGCCCTGAGCGAGGGAGGATCCCAGGCAGAGGCAACCTCGAGGAGGTGGGAAAGATCCAGAGCGTTCACGGAACAGCAAGACAGTGATTGTGGCCAGTGAGGAAGAATGTGGTAAGGGAGGCAGAGGCCGGAGGAGGTGGGCATCTGGAAGGGACTGATGGGACCCACCCGAGTCCCCAGAGCCCAGAACATGGTCACAGGAGTTCTTAGCTGGACCAGGAGTGTCTGCTGAATCCTCATGGCAACCTGTGAGGACGGCATCGTTGTTCCCAAACCACAGCGGAGGAAACAGGCTCAGAGAGGGCCTGGGATTGGCTCCAAATCCCACTGGGGTGGGGCCAGGGTTGGAAGCCACCACTGTCTGGCTCCAAAGTCTGCAAGCTCTCCTTGTTCCCAGTTTCACTGCCTGCATGGGCACAGTGTCTACATGGTCACCAGCCCACCTCTCACTCAATTTTAGCTTAAAATCAGCATGCTTTAGTGTTCCTCTTGGTAAAATGACACTTACCCACACTTACTTAATGAAATAATGTAAAATGTCCATAAAAAAATGCTTGGCACGGTGCCAGGCACTCCATAGTGCTCAGTGCTGATCAGTTATTATTATCATGTGCAACTTACCAAGCCACCCTGTGAGATGGAGTCGTATAATATTGCCATTTATAGATAAGGCCACTGAAGCTCAGAGAGGCCGTGACTTGCCCAAGGTCACTCAGAGAGTGAATTATGGGTTGAGGATTTTAACTGAGGTCTGCAGACCCCAGATTCTCTCCTGCTGTCTGTGTCAGCATGGGTTTACCACATCTAAGATAATAATCGAGTGCGCCTCTCCTCAAAAAACTGTTCCCAAAGATCGCTTATGGCCCCTAGTGTCTAAGAGTAAACCTTCATTCTTTTGGAGCCAATCATTTTGTTGTCTTTGTTACACAGCAGATACCCTGAGCTGGAAATCCTAGTAGGTCTTTATCCATCATCAACCTTTTTTAGTGTAAGAATGGCCTCAGCATGAGCTACCCAAGAGAGAGTTTTAGACTAGAGAACAGGGTCTTGCCTGGGGCATGGAGGGGGAGGAAGGGGAAGGGAATTAGGGGTGAGATGGGGAGGGAAGGAAGGGGGCAGTTCTAGCACACCCTTGGCAGAGCCATCACGTGGCTGGTGGTGGAGTAGATAAGAGGCCTGGGTTCTGGTTCCAGTCTTGACCCAGTTCCCTGCAGGATGTGACTCAAGTCTTTGAACCTTTCCAAGCTGTCAGTTCCTCCCACTATGAAATGCACAGGGTGGGCAGACTTTAAGGTGGCCCCCACAATTCCTGCCTCCTGCTATCCACACCTTGCATAATCCTCTCCCTCTGAGTGTGGGAGGGACCTGTGACTTGATTCTAACCAATAGAACATGACAAAGTGAAGGGATGTCACTCCCATGGTTACGTTACGTTAGGTTACACTACCTAAGACCCTGTCTTGCTTGCAGACACTTTTTCTGCTGTCAGCTTTGAAGAAACCAGCTGCCGTGAATCTCACAGCCAACAACATGGGAGCAGATCCTTCCCAGGTCGAGCTTCCGGATGAGAAGGCAGCCCTGGCTGACACCTTGATTGCAATCTGTGAGACCCTAAGCAGGGTCCCAGCTCAGCCACGCCCAGGCTTCTGAGCTACAGAAACTGTGAGATGATAAACATGTGTCATTCTATGCCACTAAGTTTGCAGTAATGCTTTAACACAGCCTCAACAGCTAATACAATGCAAGCTTTTTAAAAATGCTTGTTGAATTAGGAGGAAAATATACAATTCTAGACACCGAGAAGGATCTGATGAAACTAGTATACTTAAATATTGTTAATTGATACAATCCACAACATAACTTTTTTTCATTAAGAAATATTTCAAATATACAGAGTAGGAAGAATAGTATCATGAACCCAGATTTAAAAATTGGTAAGATTTTCCCCATACTTTATCCTTCCCCTTTATGTATAATAATTTCAAAACAAATCCCAGACATCATGTCATTTCCCTCCTTCACACTTCAGTATGCATATTTGAAAAAAAAAGCAATTTCTTAAATAACTACATTGCCATTATCAAACCTAACAAAATTAAGAATAACCTTGTATCATCTTATTCCAAGTGCATTATCTAAAAGATATCTTGACAGGAATACACTTTTAGGATTTGTAGTGCAAAGCAATATGTAACAAGACACTTAAAAATGTTCATATTCTTTGACCTAGTATAGCTCTTCCTGAGGATTTATCATATGGAAAAATTCAAAAGATCTGAAACCAAAATATTTATTGAGGAATAATTCATAACAGTGAGAAATTACAAATAACTCAGATTTACAGTGTCTCAGTTGGGGTACACTCAGGAAAGCAGAGCTCTTGCCAGTAGTTCAACAACGGGAAATTAGGATGGGGGAAGATTGAAGCAGTTCAGAGATTGTCATCAGCAGGAAGCAACTAGCACCCTTAGAGTAGAGGGAGAAGAGGTGGAAGGAGCTGGTGGTTCCAGAATCCAGAAATCGGCACCACCTAGGGAGGGGTGTCCAGGGGACGGGTGTGGGGCAGAACCACAGAGGAGACAGCCATCACTGGGCAACGTCAAAAGCAGAGAGCGGGGATATCCTGGCTTCTCCCTTCTTCCTGTCCTCCAGTCTCCTGCCAGTGTTTCCAATTGGCTGAATCCAGCCAGAAGCTAGGGGCAAGGGGTGTTGGGAAGTGAATTTTACATGATTCAGCCCCTTGTGGTACAGAGGTCCCCCTTCCTCCCTCCTGGGAGCCCCAGTCTGGTCTGGCAAGGGAAGAGAATGGATCAGAGACCAAACAGGCATGTGTTTAATACATCAATGAGGGTCTTAAAATTCTTCCAGAACAATATTGAGACTAAATTAAAAATTCTAACAAAATAATTGCTAACTTAGGACGCATCCAGTCAATGTGTTTGTTGACCATTGAAACTAGATTTGTAAAGCTTGTGAAACGATATGGAAAGGACTTGTACTGAAGTATAGTGTAACATGGTCACCCTTCTTTATTTTTTCTTAATTTATACACCTAACATTTTCTAACATAAAAAATAAATATTAGTGGAGGGGGTGTAGCTCAGTGGTTGAACACCTGCCTCACACATAGGAGGTCCCGGGTTCAATCCCCTAAAAATATATAAATTTTACTTATTTCTCATGTTTATCATTAGTTGACTCCCATACCTCTCCAAACCCCTCCTAGGAAATCTTTGTGAAGGTGGAAATCTTTGCTTTGTTTATTTGTTGATATGTGTCAAGGGTCTAGAACAGTGCCTGGAATATAATAGGTGCTCAATAAATATTTGTTGAATGAATAAAGTGACATTATGTGAAGAAAGTGAAATACAACACCCATGACACAAGGTTATTGTAATGGTGAGAATGAGAAGGGGTATATGTGATCCTTGGCACATGGTACTTAGGTACCTAAGTACCTAATTTCACCCAGATAGGAGAGAGCGGGTAGAGGAGGGAGGGCTGAAAGTCAAATGGTCTGAGGTCTCTATTTCTACATAGACTTTACCCCAAAATGGAAGATAGAAAAATCTCCATTCTAAATTCTAAAAGGGTCTTGTGGTGTGGTGAGCAGAAGCCTGGACCTACAGTCAGCTCTACCACTCCCCAGCTCTGTGCCCTTGGTCAAATTACCTAACCACGCTGGGCCCAAGTTTCCTTATCTGTAAGATGGGCATAACAATTCCTGTCTCAGTGGGTTATATAAATATGGGCCAGCAAAGGGCTTGGCATGCAGTAGAAGCTCTATAATGCTTGTATTTTACTGCTTTCCCACCCTTCCTTCCTCCTGGGGCCCCTGCCAGGTGTGGAGCTGTCCGCAGTGCTGAAGCATCCTCCCCGTTTCTCTGTCCCTCCCTCCATCCCTCCCCTCCTCCTTCCCTCCTTCCTTCCTTTCCGCATGTGACTCTCCAGAGCCCTGGGGTCTGAGTAGATCTAATTTTCCAAGTGGCTTCTTCAGGCTCCTGAGGGGGACAGAGGGTGGGGGTGGACACAGAGAAGAGCCATATATGAGGCTCTCCTCAGGCAGCAGTCTCAGGAAACAGCAAGAGTGGCGACCTGCTGGCTGTGGTGGGAGAGGGGGCCCCCAGGCCAGAGCCTGCTCGAGAGCTTCCCACCTGAGAACCCTGGTGCAGGAATCTTAGGATCTGCAAAGAGGCAATGAGTCGGCGTCCAACAGTGCAGCATGGCAGGTGGGTCTGCAGGGGGCTTGCCCAGAAGGAAGGCAAGAAGGACCAGGCTGGGCATTGGGAGGGTGACTCTGGCTGCAGGGGCTGAAAGGGCTTAAAGGACCCTGACTCAGACAGGATCCCCACCCTTCTTCCCTGGGTTCCTATCACCTTCCCTATTTTTGTCATTCATCTGTTAATGCGGCTAAAGGCATCTTCATCTCTTTTGATTACAACACTATGGAGCTGACTATGTTGAGCTGAGCAATCTGTGGCTAATCCTCGGGGTTAATCTCCCCAAATCTAAAAATAAAAATGGTCTAGCCCTAGGAGGGTGGCACATTAACCTAGGGTGGCGGGCACTGGCAGCCCACATGCTTCCCGGGGAAAGGTAGGGAGAGGGGACATGGACAGCTCCAGAGACAAAAGTCACTTCTTTCCTCATTTTTTATCGGCACCTAGAAGATCAGAGCTGAAGGAGCTTTGGGGATCTAGACCTCTAAACCAAGCCCTTCTATACAGGTGGGAAAACCAAGGCACAGAAAGGGCTGTGGACTCTGCCTCACAAATCAGCAGCAGAGCTGGGGCTAAGGGCCAGCTCCTGCCCCTGGCCCGAGGCTGGCCTGCTTAGGGCCTGACCACTCTGTGAGCCCCTGCAGGCCACCACCTGCAGAATTCCTGGGACCCTGAGGGTGGCCGGCAGGACTGCAGTTTGTGAGACTGAGGAAAATCATGCCCCTGTGTGAGCCTTGGTTTTACCATCTGATCAGGGAGGGCTTGGTTTAGGATCCTTCAGCTCTGATGTTCTAGGTGTTATGAAAGGTCAGTGCTGATTCTGGTTGGAGGCAGGAAGCCAAGCTCTGGTCCCAGCTCAGCCCTGACTTCAGTGAGACCTCAGAGAAACCGCTGTCCCACCCAGTGTCACAGTCTCCTCCCCTGAACAAGGGACCAGTCATTGCAGTGCAACACAGGAACTTTGGAAAAGGACAGATTGCAGGGAGACGTGGCTGTCATTATTAGCACAACAAATGACTATGTTCCCAACCGGACATGATTAGCTCTCCCCAAGCCCAGCACCCCCAGCAGCTCTGAGGGATTAGTTTCGAGGGTGGGGACGAGCCTTGTGCCTGCTGCTAGGAGACCACGTCAAGCATCACAGCAGAAGAGGAGGGAGACTGGTAGAAGAGTGATTCTCTCCAAGTCCCCAAGCCTGCAAGCCCCGACAGGGGAGAACTGCAGCAGCACAGCATGGGAAGGGGCCTAAAGCTGGCCAGCCCTGAAGCCTGCAGCTTTTACAGATGGGGAGCTGAGGCCCAGAGTCAGCAGGAGGAGGTCAAGGCCACAGAGCCAGGGGCAGCCGTGCGGCTGAAATTCAAGTCTCCCTCTCTTTCCACAATAAAGTCCTCACCTTCTCTCAAAGATAATAATGATGATGATGATGACTATTCCACTTAGTAAGGACCTTACCGTGTTCTTGCTTCCCGTGGTAGATACTCTATACGTTTTACAACAACTCTACCAGGTAGCTATTCTCATCTCCATTTTACAGATGAGGAAACTGAGGCTCAGAGAAGTAAGTGTCTTGCTCAAGGTTGGCAGCTAGTGTGTGATAAAAGCAGAATTTATTCCTCTGCATGATTCCGGGGCCCTTCTTATTCCTCTATACTCAACACAATTTGTCCAGAGCTGCTCTACACAGACAGTGCTTCGGAGGGCATCCTCTGATTCTGATCTACACTTCCTCCAGGGGCTGGTTCTAGTTGAATCTCGTCTGGGAGGTCCTCCTCAGCCCATATGCCCTCCCCACTCATCAGGTCCTTCTGCCCCCTGCCTGCACTGTGGGCAGCCCTTCTCTTGGCTGGGTCTTGCCTCCCTACCAGCTTAGTGGTTTCTTATGGGCAAAGACTGGAACTTCTGACTTCCTAGGCACCCATAGAAGGAGGCTGCTGGCTGCATAGATGGTGTGTAGGGAAGATGTCTGAGTCCCCGGGTGGGGTGGGTGGGTATGGCAGGCAAGCAGCCCGAGGCCTAGCAGGAGCTCCAGGGCTGCAAGAGGTGTCAAGGTCCTGGAACGGTGAGATGACATGGAGAATGGCATCGCCTAAATGACCTGGTCCAGGATGTCACGTGCGTCGGGCGGGGAAGGGGCCAAAAAGACTTGGGTCAAATGCCCTCTCTCTACCTGCTCAGTGTCAATTGTGCTTAGTCTTCTTCTCTGCACAATGGGAATAGAACAGGGCTGTGAGGGGGTCAGAGACGGGCCTGTGCCCTGTCAGCCCTCTAGCCACAACTCTCCAAGAGTGCGCAACAGGTGAACCACGTGGACCCAGGAGGCCACGAGGGCCCATTGACTCAAACACTGTGGGATGGTGCTGGGGTTAGAGGGTAGGAGGCAGGGAGGCCTGGGAAGGTGGTTACCTGGACAAAGAGTGACACCAGATAACTTGGCCTACCCTGGAGGATGAGTGAAGGAAGAAATAATAGTAACAGGTTGAAAGAGGCAGGATTTGTTGAACACTGAAGTACCAGGGAACGTGCTAACTGCTTCACGTTAGGTCATTTATTCATCACAATGACTCTGCAAAGTCGGTCTTATTATCCTTCTTTTACAGAGTAGGAAAATGAAACCCAGGAAGCTGCAGAGGTTGGCCGAGGCCATGGAGACAGCAATGAGCTGGGGCCTGGCCAGCTCTGGCTCCACAGCCCATACATTTAGTGACTCAACTCTAGCCCAGGACTTTGCATGGACATCATGAAGCCGTGACCTTGGGGAGGATGTTAGGTTCCCAAAGCTGGGGGATCCTTGGAGATCAGGGATCTGAACCCTTTATTTTGTCAATGAGGAGACTGAGGCTCTGGGATCCCCCACCCTCAGAATTACCCAGGGAGTTGGTGGAAAATGCTAAAAACAAACCTTGTCCTTGTCCCCCTTTTCCAGGAGCACAGGGGAGCTTGTACCCTGAAGGCTGGTGCTGGCTGCTGCCGCACAGGAAGACCTGCCTGCCCTGCCAGGGCCTCTGGAGGGCCACGATCAGACTTCCAAGGAAAGCCCCTTTCCTGCCACTTCTCTCTGTAGTGCTGTGGGGTGCCCTCTTGTGGACTGGCTCCCTCCCCCATCCAGCCTGGGGGGAAGGGACCTTCACCCTGGGCGTGCTGGGTCCCTGGGACTGTGACCCCATCTTTGCCCGGGCTCTCCCCAGTGTGGCTGCCAAGCTGGCCGTGGACCGAGTCAACCAGGACTCCTCACTGCTGCCAGACACACGGCTGGATTCCGTGGTCCTCCCCACAGGCTGTGACACCCCTCGTGCCCTGGCCACGTTCCTGGCCCACAAGGACACCGTGGCTGCTTTTGTGGGCCCTGTCAATCCTGGTTACTGCCCAGCAGCAGCCCTGCTAGCCCAAGGCTGGCACAAGACTCTCTTCTCCTGGGTGTGCTGGGCCCCCGAGGGAGGAGGCGAACTGGTGCCCACCTTGCCTTTGGCAGCCCAAGTGCTGCTGTCCATCATGAGACACTTCGGTTGGGCTCGTGTGGCCATTGTGTCCTCCCACCAGGACATCTGGGTGGCCACAGCCCAACAGCTGGCCACAGCTTTCAGGACATACGGGCTGCCGGTGGGGCTGGTGACTTCTCTGGGACCTGGGGATCAGGGGGCCACAGAGGTCCTGAAGCAGCTCCGCAGCGTGGATGGCCTGAAAAGTAAGTATACGTGGGTGTCTCCCTCCTGTTGGCAGCCTGGGCTTTGTCTCAATGGTGATGTGGCCATTGGCAGGGAGCACCCTCTGCAGCAAACACAGCTGAGCACGACAATGGCACTGTATCTAACCTCACAACATCCTTGTGAACTAGTACTGCCAAGGTCTTCATTTTACAGCTCAGAGAGGGTAAGTAACTTGCCCAAGTCACACAGCTGGCAAGGGACGCAGTTGGATTTTGAGCTCCTATTCCAATGTTGGTTGTGGAGTGGGAGCAAAGGGCATTTTTAGTTCTTGCCTGGTAAAACAAAGGCAATGTTAGTGAGCCCCAGGAATGGAGTTAGAGTCATAGCCTTCACTGGTTCTTTGATTGATTCCTGCATTTATCGAGCCCCTGCCTGTGCTGGGTGCTGTGTCACAGCGGTGCACAGGACAGACAAGTTGTGTGACCTCCAGGAGATGATTGTGTAATGGGGAGACAGGCACGGAAGAGTGAGCTCAGGATGTCCCAGGGAGCAGAGGCCTGAGAACCAGAGGAGCCACGTGGCTGGGCACTGGGGCATCAAGGCGGCTTCTTGGAGGAGGTGCCCTTGACCTGCCTTTAAGGAAGTAATTAGCTGGGGAAAGACATGGTGAGGTATAGGGGAGAGGTGGCACCTGGAAGACAGACGGGCCCCTAGAGCTCATCTCAACAGGGTTTTCAAACTGTGGGTTGTGTCCCATTTGGGTCAAGAAATCAACTTAATGAATCAAGACTAGCATTATAAAGGAAAAGGAAAAGGAAAGAAAAAGAAAGAAAGAAAGAAAAGAAAGAAAGAGAAAGAAAGAAAGAAAGGAGAAAGAGAGAGAAAGAGAAACAAAGAGAGAGAGAAAGAAGAAAGAGAGAGGGAGGGAGGGTGGGAAGGAGGGAAGGAAGGAGGGAGGATAAGATTGAGAAAAATAGAATAAAGTAGAATAGGATAAAAATAGTAAATATGAGAGTGCTTTGCAAGTAGCAAGCATATCATTGTTTGAAAATTTCCTTCAGTTTTGTGAGTGGATTCAAGTTGTATTGTAAAATGTATTTCCTACTGTGGGCACAGTCAAAGCAATCTGAAAGTCCCTGAGTCCAACGGCCTTGTTTCATGCTTGAGGGGATTGAGGCCAGGCCCAGTGAGGAAGGGCGGGGTGGGCAGCCTGCTGTGGCCATGTGGCCGGTTAGCGGGTTAGACCCCGGCCCAGGGTGCCTGACCCAGGAATGCTGCCTCACTTTTCTGGGTCCCAGTGGTCCAGTAAGTGAGATGGGGATAATGAAGCTGCCACAGGCTCACGAGTTGCAAATGGATGTGAGGTCATGCTTTGCAAACACTTCATTCAACCGGGTCATTGAGCTCTGCCCTGGGCCTGACCCTGGCCAGGCTCTGGGGACATGGGGAGGAGACATGACAATGCAGAGACAGAGGCTAGGGGAGCTGATCTGCTTGGGAGTGGGGAGGGCTTCATGGAGGAGGTGACATTAGAACTGGCCCTGAAGATGAGAAGTTGACTGTAGATGGAGATGAGGGGAAAGGCTTTCCGGGTAGAGAAATCAGTTAGGCAGAGGAATGGAGGTGGGTGTCAATGGAACTAGGAGATGGGCGAACAACTCAAGTCTGTGTGGCTGGAGCACAGTAGTGGATGAGGGGGAACCGCTATCAGCCTCTTTCTCCGCACCTGTTGACGGGGATTGAATTCCAGTCATGATGCTGGCATTTGGGAGACAGGAGGGCAGAGTGGTTGCAGGTACAGTCTCTGGGGTTAGATGGCAGGGATCCCACTCCTGACCCCACCTCCTGTCAGCTGTGTGACCTCAGGCAAGTCACTAAACCTCTCTGGGCAATAGTTTCCTTATCAATAACGTGGGGCTAATCAAAGCCCCTATACTTCATAGCATTATGACGATGAGATAAGTCAATGCAGGCTGTTCGCGGGTATATGGCCTCCTCCTAGTTGTGTGGGTCAGAGTCCCCTTGTGGCCAAACGGAGAACAGTGCTTCCCAGTCCTCTAAAGAGAAAGAGGTGTTTTGGTGAGAAGCCTGAAGAGAAGCAGAGATGGGACACAGGAAGCCCGGTGTTGCTTCTACCCAGCCTGGTGGGTCTCTCTCGAAAGGGCCCTTCCTGCCACTCTGGGTCCCACAGTGGGTGGTCTCTAGCCATGGCCCATACAGAGCAGCCACCCAGGGGCTCAGCAGAGGCAGTGGCTCCAGACTCTGACCTCCACATGATGAGTCCTTAGGCTCCAGCAATGAGACACTTCCTCGGTGGATTTTCCCGGATATTCTGGAGAAAGGCATTGCAGGGGGAACCAGGGCCATGTCCAAAGCAAGTGGTGGCACTTCTTTGACTGTGGTTGCCGCCCTGGTCAGGGACCCAAGTGGGGAAGAGATAAAAGATTCAGAGGCAGTCCAGTGCGGGCCCCTTACCTGGGTCAGGGGCTCCCTCTTTCCTGGTGCCAGGGGATGACATTGCCTGCCGATTACCAAGGGAGAGGCAGATGTATTCCTGTCTGCTCAGGCTTTGAGGATGCCACTCAGGGCCACAGTTAAGATGATAAGCCGGTGGTGAATGGATAAACAGAATGTGGTACATCCATACCACAGGATAGTATTGAGCCATAAAAAGGAATGAAGTCTGATACATGCTACAACATGGATGAATCTCAAAAACGTTATGCTCAGTGAAAGAAGCTGGTCACAAAGGGCCATATATTGTATGATTTTAATTATATGAAATGTCCAGAATAGGCAAATCTATAGAGACAGAAAACAGATTTGTGGTTGCCAGGGGCTGGGGGGGCGGGGGGGTCAGGGAAAATGAGGAGTGATGGTAATGGGTACGAAGTTTTCATCTTTTTGAGGAGAAGAAAATGTTCCACAACCTTGTGAATATACTAAAAAACACTGAAAGGTAAACTTTTAAAATAGAAGAGTGAATTTAAAAAATATATGAATTACCTCAATTTAAAAATCTTTAAAAGAAAAAGATTACAAGCAGGGAACCAGCCTGCCCAGGTTCAAATCCTGACTCTACCACAGCAGTGGTTATATCTCCTGCTGGAGATGTAACTCCCTAACCTCTCTGTGCCTCAGTTTCCTCATCTGAAAGGTAGAGATGATATACATATCTCTTAGGGCCATTATAATATTGAGTGACTAAATGTTTGTAAAAGTGCTTTAGGACAACACATAGCACGTTGTCAATAAATGTTAGCAATTGTCAGGGCCAATGCATTGAAAGAAGGGTGGGACGTTGGTCGAAATTATTGGGTGGGTAGGCTGGAAGGGACCTACTAATACAAACCTATAGTCACTTGAGGAAATTATTTTCATAAGAACGCCCCCAAATTGGGTGGCCGTGGCTGTGATTGCTAGGGGGGAAGAGATTAAGGGGAAATTCTACCTTTCCCCAAACTGATGGGGTGGGGCCGGCGTGGGGGGCGGCAGCACAGAGGGGGCCTGGGAGTTGTGAGCAACTCCCCAGGGGCACAGAATTCCGGGCTGCGGGGGAGGCTGCCCTTGATGTCCAGCCTGCGAAGGTGACCCTCGCCTCTCTGTCCCCAGTCGTGGTGCTGTGCATGCACTCGGCGCTCCTGGGCGGCGTGGAGCAGACGGTCCTGCTGAGGCGCGTGTGGTCCGAGGGCCTGGCGGACGGAAGGCTCGTCTTCCTGCCCTACGACACGCTGCTCTTCGCCCTGCCCTACAGAAACCACTCCTACCCGGCCCTCGGGGACAGCGGGCCCCTGCAACAGGTCTACGACGCCGTGCTCACCATCAGCCTGGAGTCCGGGCCTGTAGACGAGGCCTTCGCCGCTGCCAGGGCTGGGGGGGAGTTGGCCACTGGCCTGGAGCCAGAGCAGGTGCGTGCAGACCCTCCCCCGCCCGCAGGAGCCCCCCACCCCACCCCACCCCAGGACCTGGGAGCACAGGCTGGGTGTGCATGGCTCCTCACCCACTCTAGGCATTCCTGACTGCGCCAGTCCCGCCTCCACTTTGGGCATGTGACCTGGCCCTTGTTTGATAAGGTCCCTGCCGGGTTCCTGGGTATATTCAATCTCTCTGTGTGCACATGTGCACATGCAGGCACGTGCGGCTAGTGTCTCTCTTCTCATGTTATTCCTTTTGGCCTGCGTTTTCAATCTCCTTCACTGTGTCTCTTTTGCTTCTGTTTTTCTAGCTCCAGCTCTCTCCCTTGCTCTAATTCTTGTTTCTGGCTCCGCTGCTCTAACTCTTGCAGGCATATTCCCTCTCCTTTCTCTGCATCCCTCTAGCAAATTGTGGCGATCAGAAGGAGAAAGTGTTGGGAGTGGGGGAGAGCGGGAGAGGGGGACGTTTTCTCTGAAGTTACTGCTGTGAATGCGAAGCGTCTGGGTGGTGGGGGGATGGGGCTGCCGGCTTGCTTTGGGCCTATAAGATTTGGCTGAACTTGAGTCTCCCTGGGGTTGTCTGCTTCTTGGTGATAAGAAGACAATAGTGTCTGAGGTGGGGACAGGGATGTGATCTGATGGAGGGTAATTCAAGAGTCAATCATTTGACAAATGTCAATTGAGCCCCTGTCATGTGCCACTGCGTCAGAAGTCAGGAACATGGTGATGGATAAAGCAGAGCTGGCCTTCCAGGAGCCTCCATTCTGTTAGGGGGAGACAGATAATAACCAAGTAACCAAATAACCGGATTCAAATAGTGATAATGCCACTGAGAAAACAGGATAAAGTGACAGAGAGTGGCTGGGATGGAGTGGTAGATGAGCAGGGAAGCCTTCTCTGAGGAGGTGGCACACGAGCTGAGATGTGAGTGATAAGGAGGCAGCCAGGAGAAGATCCAGATGAAGAGCAACCAGACAGGGCAAACACAAGTGCAAAGGCCCTGAGGCAGAGGGAGCATCAGTTGCTGGAGGAACATGCAGAGGGAGTGTAGGGTGGCTGAAGTATCATGAGTGATGGGGAGAGGGACCCGATATGTGCTTGGGGCCTGGTCACATGAGGCACTCTAGGCCAGGGTAAGGAAGCTGAGCATCTAGTAAGTAAAATAGGAAACGATGAGTGGTTTCTAAGTAAGAAATGAATTGAATTATGGGTGTGTTTTTTTTGTTTTTGTTTTTGTTTTCCCAATCACTTTGACTACTTTATGGGGAATGGCCTGAAGAGGCCAGATGAAACAAGGAGGCCCTGAGAGCCTGGTGAGCAGTAAGGGTGGCTTGGCCTGGGTGGCCGTAGAGGAAGTGGTGAGAGGTTGGTTAGGCTGGGAATAAATTCTGAAGCAAAGCCCCAAAGACCTGATGAGGAACTGAAAGAAAGAAACAGTGGAGTCAGGGGTCACACCTAGGCAGTTGAGAAACTAGGCAGCTGGTAATTCCATTTTCCAAAATGGGAAAAAATAGAGGAGGAGTGGATTATGTGGGTGGTGGACCCTGGGGTTCTGTTTTGGGCCCGCCAGGTGGGTCTGAGATGCCTGCCAGGCTTCTGAGTTGGTGGTGGTGGTATTCACAGTGGTGGTGGCCATGGAGACGGAGTGGGTTCGGGGTGATGCGGGGACTGAAGAAAGGACTGTGTGTGTTGGGACGAAGGGTGGTAATCCCAACAACTGCCGTTGGCAGGAGGGCCAGGGCTCCGAGATGTCTGGGAGTCTGTGCCATGGGGTGTGGGCCTTCCTCTCCGCAGGTGTCCCCGCTCTTTGGAACCATCTATGATGCTGTGGTCCTGCTGGCCCATGCCCTGAACCACTCCGAGAGCTGTGGGGCGGGGCTCTCAGGGGCCCGTTTAGGGGACCACGTGGGGGCGCTGGACACGGCCGGCTTTAGCCAGAGGATCCGGATGGATGAGAAGGGCAGGAGGCTGGCCCAGTACGTCATCCTGGACACAGATGGTCAGGGAGGCCAGCTGGTCCCCACCCACATTCTGGACACAGGCACATGGCAAGTGCAACCCCTGGGCAGGGCCATACACTTTCCAGGAGGGGCCCCTCCGGCCTGTGACTCCAGCTGCTGGTTTGACCCCAATACGCTGTGCATGAGAGGTAATTATCATTTGTCGCCCATCATCCATCCAGCCATCCAACGTTCATTAAGTCCCTCCAGGTGGGCAGTCTTAGTGAGGAGCAGGGGCAGGTGCAAAGAAAGTACTTGACATGCCATTGTCAAGTCCATTCTCCCACTGAGAAGAATGAACCAGCAGTTGTGAAGCACCAGGGTCTACCAAGGCCTTCCCTCAGGGCTAACATGTTTACAGAGCATGTGCCCATCTTTTCTCTTGAACTAACCTCTGATGAGGCCGTTACCCTCCATGGGCACAAATGTAGAACTGAAGCTCAGAAAGGTTCAGTGACTTGCCCAAGTTCACACAAGGAGGCTGAGCTCATGTCAAGCCCAAGACTCCTGACTCCAAGTGCAGGCTTCCTTGGGGAGTGAGAGAAAAAGAAGTCCACACCGTTCTGATTGCTACCATTCATCGATCAGAGTTTTGTCTCTAGTGAAGTTATACTGACATACACAGGTCTGGGCATCCAGAGAGGAGCATATCATCTATGCGCAAATAAACATGTGCCCCATATTCCCACTGCAGGCTGAGTTGGGTTACAGCAGCAGGTGGGTGAACTCAGGTTTGTTGGGGCTTGCTTATGCCCCTGCCCTGCCCCAAACCTTCCATGGCTCCCCAGCCCCCTGCTGACCCAGGTTCTGGCTGCTCTCCAGCCCCATCTCCCAACACTCCTCGGACAAGGCTGTCTCCTTGCCGTTCCCCAGACACGCGCTGCCCCTTTAAGTCTCCCTTATGTGTGCCTTCTCCTTTTCCTGGAGGGCCTTCCCCGACACCCTGGCTAATCTTACTTGTCCCTCAAGAACAGCTCTGCAGTCAGGATTGGCGGAGGGGGTCCCTCCTCTGTGCTCCCTACCCTCGGGAAGGAGGAGCACCACATCGTGTTGATAGAGTGGGTGGCTGTGCTGGGAGAGTCAGTACCATCTCTCCCGGACTAGGTGTGCGCCCATTAGAGGTCTCTTTCAGGAGGGAGGGCCGTGAAGAAGCCTACAGCCACTTGCTCAATTTTCCCTCTTTTCTTCCACAAATATTAATTGTGCACCAGGCACTGCGTGCAGATCAATAGTGGGAATGACACAATGCCCCTGCCCTCAGGGAGCTGACAGTCTTGAAGACCAGGCCCGGGCCTGCTCTCCAGGGGTTTCCGGTCTGGTAGCAGAGACAGGGACAGCCAGAGACCCCACCACGCGGGTGGTCAGAGCTGTGATGGGACAGCCACAGGCTAGCAGAGCCCACGGGAGAGCTGTACAAACCCCTCCTCCAGTAGGCCTGGATCACAGGCTTACCCTCCGATGGTTTTGTTTTTTTTTTCTGTTTTTTTTAATAGATTTATTTTATTTATTTGTTTCTCCCCACTCCCTTGTTTTTCACTTGCTGTGTCTGTTCATCTTCCTCGTTTCTTTAGGAGGCACCGGGAGCCGAACCTGGGATGTCCGATGTGGGAGGGAGGTGCTTAATCGCTTGAGCCACCTCCATTCCCTGCTTTGTTATGCTTCTCATTATGTTTTTCCTCCCTGTGTCTCCTGTTGCGTCATCTTGTTGCGTCAGCTTGCCACACTTGCCGGTTGCGTCAGCTTGCTGTCTTCTTTAGGAGGCACCGGGAACCTCTGCTCCCTGCTTTGTTGTGTATCTCATTATGTTTTTTCTTCTTGTGTCTCTTGTTGTGCCAGCTTGCTGCGCCTGCTCATCACACCAGCTCGCTGTCTTCTTTAGGAGGCACCGGGATCTGAACCAGTGACCTCCCATGTGGTAGGTGGGAGCCCAGTTGCCTGAGCCACATCCACTTCCCATTCGAAAGTTTTTTTTTTTTTAAAGATTTATTTTATTTATT
>JAQZBX010026437.1:0-28933 GCA_029593785.1 Cabassous unicinctus | reverse complement strand
ACACAGTTCTTCTTCCAGAAGCCTGTTCTGTCAGACCTTGTGGGGCAAGGGAGGACTATGAGGGGGAAAAGGAACTTTCTGGAACGCGGGACTCTTGGCAGTGCAGTTGGGTTCTGACCGAGGAGCCTGCCTGGCAGCTTCGTCCCTCAGGCAAGAACACCTCCCAGGCCAGGCTTGGGAACGGCCAAGATAAGCCCCACAGGCCCAAGCTGAAAAAATCACAGGTAGAAGGAGCACAAAGAATGCTGAAGGTAATAGAAGCCACACACCCGGCTGCCTCTGCCGCCCAGACACAGCCCAGAGGAGCTGTCTGGGGAGGCAGCTATGGTGGCCCGTGCGGAGCTGGGCAGGGCCCAGGGGACGCATGGCCCCCCCGAGAGCTCCCAGCCTGCCCGCAGCCCACCCGGGGCACTGGATGTCGACGGCTGTGTGGAGGTGCTGAGACCAGAACAGCTGGGAGGAGAAGCGTGTGCTGGGGGGCGGCCGTGGGAGCAGGTCCTCAGAGCTATTTCTCCTGTCTCCCCTCCCCTCCAAGTCCTTGGGGGCTGAGAGGCCAAAGCCCCGAACTTGTTTTCTCTCAAAACGACACTGCAGTGGCCAGTTGTGTGTTTTGTGAGCTGTCTTGAGTGGAAGGAAAAGTGTGACCAGAGACACAGAGTTGTGGGCTCCAGAAAATACTCATTCTTAACTTTAATCCATTCCTGTGGGTGTGAACCCACTGTCAACAGGACTTTGGGATGAAGTTATTTTTAGTTAAGGTGTGGCCAGCTGAGTCAGGCTGGGTCTTATAGAGAAGGCCACGGAGAGAGAAGCCACAGGGAGCAACCTGAAGCCGGAAGTCAGCGGAACCCAGCAGAGAAAGATGCCACCGCCACATGCATTGGCATGTGACGGAAAAGCCAAGGATCCCCAAAGATCACTATCCAGGCAGCCAGAAGCTTCCCGTCCCATGGGAAGCAAGCCTTCTAGCCTCTGAAACGGTGAGCCAATAAATTCCTGTTGTTAAGCCAGTCCCTTGTACGGTATTTATTTTAGCAGCTGAGAAACTAAACACACCTTGAGCTGCATTTCTGCCTTCTGCCTAGTGTTCCCCCGTAAGTGTGTGCACACACGGACACACATGTGCACACACAGAGTCAGAGATGCACACCCACAAAGGCAGACACACTACCATGTACACGGAGACACTCACGCACAAAGATACATAGAGATACAGACACACACACACACATAGCTCTTCCCACCCCAGACCCGGAATCCCAGCCTCCTGTGGGCTGCCCGCCTCCATCCCAGGCAGGAGAGCTCAGCAGCTTAGTTCTGTGCGCATTTATAGTTTTGCAGTAGCTTCCATCCTCCCCCAGGCTTGGTGGATGGCCTCCTCCTCCTCTTTCACACAGCCTGGCCATGAGACCAGAACAGAAATGCCTTATTAGCCAATCAATCTCCCAGACAACACGGAAGGGTGGGAAAAGACCTATAAAACCTCACACTTGAATAGTCCCAACTGGCCCTCTCTGCCTTTCCACCTTGTAAACCTCTGGGGCCCGGGCAGGAGGGGGGGGTGAGGTCTTTGTCTGCCATGGACTTCGGCCTGGGGGGGTTAACAGTTCAGGGCCCCTCACTGAGCCTGGCTTCTAGGAACTGCCCTGGGAGGTCCCAGCAGCCCTGTAAACCCTGGGCTGCTGGGGCTGCAGCAGCCCCAGACCTCCCATGGGGTCAGAGCCCTGGCGCCCCTGGAAGACCCCAGGCCAGCACAGATGGAGTACCCACCCTTGCTCCACACCCTGGGGTGGCTCAGGCACCGTGCCCTGGGGCAGAAGCGTTGTGAGGGACGGTGTAGCCCCAAAACCCCTGCGTTTAAACGTGTCCCTCCGGCAAAGCTCCAAGGGCAGCCCGGCCCTCCCGGAGACTTCTCAGGCATGGGGGTGGTGGGCCCTGCTCCCCCAAGGAGCTGCCAGTAGAGGCCCTGGCCCCGACACCGGTGTCACTGCAGGGAGCCCCTGTTGACTGAAGCTGAGTCTGCTGCGTGGAGAGGCTGAGCCAGGCCCCTGCCACGTTCCCGGGCTCAGCCGGCTCCAGCGGCAGAATGAGAAGGTGACTGGCCTGGAACGGGAAGCTCTAAACACACAGGGCCTGAACATAAACCCTTCTTGCTCAGGGAGTTGAAGCTGCCTTTGGTAATGTCGCCTGTGGCGGGTGAGCACAGGACCCTCCTCCTTGGGCCTCCACCCAGGCCCCGGCACTGACCATGCTTCTGTGTTAAATCTGGCCGATGGGAAGTGAGAACGCTCTGAAACACACGTCTGAAACCTTTCTTCCAGGGCTTGTCTCTTCACTGTAAAGGGGCGGCCTAACGTTAAGGAGGTAGTTGACTCTCTCACTCCACGCTCGGGGCGCCTGGTTCTGCCTGGCATCAGGACCTCTCTGTTAATGCCGGCGAGAGTACCTTTCTGGAGGGATGTAGACTATCACTTCAATCTGTTGACCTGACATTCCAGTAAAAAGAAATGCTTTAAAACTCTTTAATCCAAAAACAAGAGGCCAAGGCACAGAGCACTGAAATGCCTCCTCTTGGATTTCTTTGCTGTCTCCTCCCCACCCCCCATTTCCTGCCCTGGTCCGACCAGAATTCCTGGCCTTTCTCCCTGCCTGGCAGCGGCCCGCGATGGTGGGATTAGGGTGGGCAGGGAGGGCTTCAGAGCTCACTGCACACACCCTGCTCCTTCCCCTCAGCCATCAAGCCTCAGAACACGTGAACGGGAACTGGCCTTCCTGCCACTGGGGAGGGCGTGGGGGTGGGGGGAGGTTCCAGAAGGGCCCTCATGCCAGGAGAGCACACAGGATTGCGGGGTCAACCTCAGAGGCTCAGGGCCCTCTGCTGTCGCCTCCAGGCTGGCCAGCCAGGCTGGGCCAGTCCCCGAGCACTGGGCACAACCACTGGTTGACTCGGCCCGTTTTCGTACTCAGGAAGCAGAAGCAGAACGCTGGTTTCAAATCATCGTTGGCTTCTAGAGAAGAAATACCTTTGTCCTGACCTGCTTGGCAAACGAACAGGGTCTTCTTCTTTCTGGGTGGGAGAAGCATTTCCAGCAGACCCCAGGGCGGAGCCCTTTGTTGTCCTCAGTAGAGTTGCTCAAAGGACAAGACCTCGTGCCTCTTATTGCTCTTTGAACGTGGCTCCTGCAGCTGAGCTCACACAGTCCTGCAGTCTTGTGTCTGTCTAGTCAGGGCATGCCCCCCCCCACCGGACTGCTGGCACCTGCCCCAGGGGTCCCTCCATCGGTGTCCCCTCCCAGGCCACTCTAGAGGGGCTCAGCACGCTGGGGCTAGAGAGGACGGGGTCCCACCCACTGCCCCATCCAGGGCCTTGGCTTTCGGGTGTCCCACCAAGCTGTGTGTCTAACAGGGACTCCACCTGCGGGGCCCCCTGTGCTTAGCAGCCCCTGACGGTTGATCGATTCCTGATGACTGTCAAATGCTGACAGAACTTCAGGGTCAACAATACACAGTTCAAGGAAGCCACCAGGGACAGGCAGGTGCTGGGTTTTCTTTGTTTCTAACTAGACTGATGGCATCCTGTGGCATTTCTGCCTCTGCCAGTTGACACCGGTTTCTCATTTCTAAGCCTGGGAGGGACCCATGATGCAGGCCTGGTGCCTGTGGGGCCGGCCACACAGGGAGGTCTGTGACGAGGGGCAACGCTGAGGCCAGCAAGTTGGTTCTTCTGGGAGCAGTGGAGACCAGAAACGGAGCAGCTGAGAAAATAGGTTTCCCCAGCATGTTAAACTCCAGAACTCGCCCGTAGGCAAGTACCTTCCTGGGGGGGAACTTCTTTGTAGCACATTCAAGTTTAAGTTCACAGGCTTTTCAGAGCAGGCAGCACATTGCCCTTCCCTGCATCAAATGGGGTTGAGGTAAAAAAAATTCAAAGAAAGAAAAAAAAAAAAAAAAAAAAAGGGATTGAGGGAGGACAATGCCCACGTGAGCCTCTCTAATCGCCACCAGCTGAGCGACCTAACAAGACCAGGCGGCCCGTACACGAGACCGCGTTCAAATCACTCCGCAGTCACTTAGCACGTGATGTGGGGAGTAGTAACAGTCCAGGGCTTGAGCCACATTGAGGACTCGAGCCACACCCACATCCCTTCTCCCCAAGGCAGTCCTGTCTCCCACCATGGGGGGCTCCTGGGTCCTCTGCAAACAGTCCCCCGCCTGGACCCAAGGCATCTTCCCGAAGGTGCTGAGGTCAATCCTGATAAAGCGGCCCAATCTGGACAGCGTTTACTTTCTAACTCAAATCCTATTACACACCCCAGTTGAGCCAAGAGAATTACCAACGTCAAGTTCTTAAAAACAAAACATCAGATGAATCATTTGGAAACGGAACCTGTGGGTCTGCTGTGTTTATGTGACCTTGAGACTCTGCCTGGCCACCATCCTGGAATCCAGAGGCCTGTCAGGCTCTGGCCATGTGCTCATCTATAGAATGTTTTCTAAGTTTTGCTCAGGAGAGGACGGAGGAGGAAGCTAGAAAACCCATTCCAACATCTGTTGGGAGTTGGCTGAGTGGGTAACTGGGGGGCAATCATGAAACAAGTACCGCAGACTGCCCCACGGAGAGCCTCCTGCCTACGCCTGGCAACCCCTAGGCCTGACCTCCCGTGACCCATGGTGGAGGCCAACTCTACCCCACCAGCCTTGGCAGACGCTGTGCTAGGCACCAGCTCTGATGAGCAAGGGCAGCTTTCATGTGGAGCTGGTCCGAGACACAGGGCTGGTGCAGCCCACGGGCCACACCCAAGTGAAGGAGGCAAGTCGCAGGACGCGGGGGACCACAGGAGACAAAGGAGCTGCCTCCGTGTAAAACCCCACCCCTGGGCAGCGCGGCTTGCCTTAGCTGATTTCCAAAGGAGACAAAGCAGGGCTTGAACTTCCTGGAAAAACAAAGCAAGACCAAACCACTGGGGCGGTTCGGCCCCTGGGTCCAGCCCATGAGGAGGTGGTGACCAGGGCCTGGCCCCATGGAGGGAGAGGCCGCAGGCTGCAGGGCCGCGGGCTGCCCGTGCCTCACTGGCCTTTCGCATCCATCTCAGGGAAGGCCAAGCACTCATGCATGTGCCTAGAGGCAGAAGACGTCCCTTATTCTAAGTCTTCTTAGAAAGCATTGTTTTGACATTTACTCTGATTTAAAAATCAATTAAGAAAAAGCAAAAAAAGAAAAAAAAAATCAATTAATTCTTCTACCAATAAGGCACATAAGGTGATGAGAACTGCTCACAACAGTTTTCAAAGAGAAAAACACGCAGTCATTGGCAAGTGTAAGTAACAGCGAAGAACAAATCCCTAGGAAAGCTTCTAGAATGACAGTCATTGTTCCAGTAAAATAAAGCGTTTTGAAGACCAACGCCTCCCAGTCCAGAGCTTCCAGTGAAGGGGTGTGTTAAAGCCAGAGCCCACCAGGCCCCAGAGAACATAAACCCCCAAGCAGGGCAGGAGACGTTTGTTTTTCTTGTTCAGCTCAGGCTCTCACATCAACGAGGGTCTCCTCGGGCATTTTTAAACCATCCTTCCCTTCCGACAGTACCAGGAGGCTTAATTTCCAGCCTCGGTCTTTCCAGAGGGATTTTAACGTGCAAACATTTGTGGGAAAGAAAAAGGACATTACCACAGACTCCTGTGCATGGATTTCCTCAGATTCTACATTTTACGGAAAGACAGCACCCCACGCCCCCAGAGCCACAGCGCTGACTACCGTCATTAAAGTTTCTATGAATAGCTCCGTGGCCTACACACTTCAAGGGCATCAGTGAGGTGGAGAAGAACCAGCATCAGATGTGGAGAACACCCTTTCCCTTACCAACTTTTTATTATTTTTAAACAGTATCAACTTCAGAAGCCAACGGGACTACAGAGAACAACATAACACAAATCTGTTACATATTTTATTATTAATACATCTTAAGATTCTTATCCTGTGAATTTACAAAAACAAACCAACAAATAAAAAAACCAAAAAACTAAAATCTTGGGAAAAATCTAAATGTTGAACATTTAAATCAAAATAAATCTGCAGACTTGGTCTGAGATGATCCAGGGGAGGTCATCAAATGGTGTTTGTTGGCTCAGTAAACAGAAACGTGGGACTTTCTGGAATTAGAGAAATATCCATGTGGAGGCATACGTTGAGGGAACAGACGCAAAACGTTCAGCAGGTTGCTGCCGCCTCAGGCATCCCTAGTTGTGTACACGAAAGGGCGGCCTTAAATCCTGGAAGAGCACAGGCTCCCTATTGTCAGGTGGCACGTCCAGGGGACAAGGCCTGAGTGGGAGGCTGGGTGTGTGACACCAGCCTCTGGGAGAGAGAAGGGCCGGGACACGAGTGTGCTGCTGGCCGATGGCTTTAGCAGCCACCTAATCCCTCCTTTGATGTCCAGGGTCGGTGCAATCCTGGGCCCTCCAGGGCGAGGAATGGATGAAAAAAGAATCTCTCTGTGATCTTTCCTGCAAAGGAAACAGCAATACAATTTATTACCCAGTCACAACAGAGGGCTCCTTGTAAAAGACCTTGGTAAGTAAAGTACCTTTGTGTCCTTCCCTCCCCACCGTGGAGAGGGCTTTCGGCCGGGACACATGTCACCTCCACAGGCAGCGGGGCTGACGGTGGCACTGGTATATGCACGCTGCCCTCATGTGAGTATGAAACCAGAAGGGCTGTGTGATTTAGGCTTCATTTACAAGACAGATACTAGAAAGACAACCCACTTTAGACCTGCCTTCAAAAAGTCTAAAACTCTGCAGTGAAAGCTGGGTCCTGCCCACGTCACCAGGGGGGTAACCCCACGCCTCAGCCCTAACCAGGCCCCTCTTTCAAGACTGTAAGTGTCTTCCTTTCGTGTCAACGCAGCATTCAGACCCTACAAGCACCCCAGACAACAACCACACACAAATACAAACACCACCGGAGTTGGCCGGCAGGGTCCGGCAGTGGGTGCTCAGTCAGTCTTGGCGTGAGTGGCCTCGCAGCGCGCGGGGGCCTCTGGGCACGTCCAGGCGGGAAGTCTTTTTGCTCTAGGGCTCGACTCCTGTTCCTGCTGAACTGAGCCAGTGTGTGAAATGAGAACTGATATCAGCTCAGTAGGCACCGGAGGGCGGGTCCAATCGACAGCCCGGAGAAGCTGCGCCTCGGCGGGGCGCTTCGCACAGCATCATCCGCGAGGGGCTGCGGGAGGCACCGAAACCTAGACTACAAATACAAGAGAGTTGACCGCGTGTGCAGTTACAACGCGGAATCGCCCCTGAAGGCACCCAGCCCTCCCCGCATGCAAAAACCCACGGACACAGTTCTAGAACTTCCATAATGCATCTTGGCCTTTCAGTTCTTTGCAAGAATAATGTTTGCAGCTTTCGACACATGTGGCCGCTCAGACAGATGCCTAATTAGTGAGTATTTCCATGGACAATGGACAAATTGAAGGGCTTTCGGAGTATCCCTTGTATTCGTGAGAGGACAACGTGCATCCTTTGGGCTGAGCCGGTCTCTTGTCCTCCAGAAACACGCTCGGCCCTGGGCCTGACCCCTTGGAAGTGGCCGTCCCCGTCGGCAACAGCCTCTGCCCAGCAGCTCCAACTGAACTGTCCCCATCTCACCTTCTCTTCAGGTGCAGAACTTAGCCACTGTGAACAAGGTGGAAACCAATCACTGTTCACCAATCAGCTAAGCTCTGCACCTTGTCAGAGAGGTCACCGGTCTGGGCAAAATTAAAGGACAGGCGAGCATCTTCTGCGGCCGTCGGCTTCTGCTGGTCCAAAGGAGAGCTGCGAGGTGCATCTGTGCTCCCGCCTGAAGAGCGAGAGTAACTATGGTTTCTGGAGGTGCAGCCAAGGTCGTGGTTGCGTGGTAATCCCTGGCAATGTGATTTTAATCTTAAGTCACAAATCAGCATGCCAGGAACCCAAGCAGCCAGAGCACTGGAGAGCAGAGCAGGCCCCGCCAAGCTCCCGCGGACCTGTGAAGACGGCACGCCCCCCATGCCCGTCCTGCCCCCAAACAGACCCTGTTTTTGTTTGCTGTTCATTTACTTGGTGTCCTAGAAGTATAATTTTTTTTTTTTTTTTTTTTATTAAAAGGACTCAGAGATGACCAGAAAAATGCCAGCACAGCTTCACAAAGTGGAATGAAGAGCGTCTTTGGGGCTCTTCTCGGGTGCGGAAGACTTCCGACTGCTGGGAAGGGCATCCCAGGAGGTGGCCCCCACGGCAGCACCTCACGGAGGACGCAGGGGACAAAATGCCCACGATCCTTGCATTCACCGAGAGCCAGTTACACACCAAAAGGCAGGGAGAGAAGGAGGTTTCAGAGGGGAGGGGTAGAAAGCAAACGTGTAACCGGGAATACTCATTTGCTTGGGGGGCAAAAAAACCAGATAATGAAGAATCATGAGGGCTGTGCCACCCCGTGGGCCTCCAGAATTTGGGGCAAAGGGAACGATCACTGCCCCGCTGCAGTTGCACACACTTCAGGAAACACAAACATGCAGCAAATTTTAAAAATCTAAAGAGAAACATGATTTATATCGATTACTTTATGAAGAGGGCAGCAAGGTAACCGTGTAACTACTTCTGTTTTTTAAATCATCCCACTTTTGACTACTATCCCAGACGGCTGGGAGGTGGTGGTATCTCTGCCTAAGTCTTTTTGGAGATAAGAGGGACAATCGTGGCGATCTCTGCAGCTGATTCCCTGTCCTGGCAAACGTGGTTCCTGATCCTTCTGGAGAATAGGTTGTACTCTTAAGTAACATTAGTTTCGTTTTTTTTTTTTTCTTTCCTTTCCTCTTCAGTGTTAGAGTTATTTCATAGAACTAAGATACTTAGAAAGAAATGATTTTTCATAAACACAAACACTAGAAGCATACTAAATGTCAAGAATGGGTTAAGAATATCAACACAAAATATTAAACATCCATTAAAACTTATATTTAAATATAGAGAATCTATATAGCAAAACGAAAAACGCTTGGGACTTGATGCAAAGTTGAAAAAAAAAAAAAGTGAAAAATAAGCGAACACATAGAAATGAAACTGACTGATGAAGAGAAAATATACACATAATCCCTCAGTTCTACTCACAAAATTTATGTACCACTGCTAAATTACTTTTATAACACCAAAATCCACATTGGAAACCTGACTGCCAGGAAGCAGTCAATCTAACAGGTCACTTCCATGCACAATTCACGAAGGAAGCAATTTAATTTAGGACTCCCGCTCCTACGTGAGCCAGGGGGAGAAATTCTGCTCCAGGGACAATGAGGTTAGAAAAATAAGACCTGTGGTCAGGATATACCGAGTTGTCCCGCAAACACGTGGCAGCGTGGACGGGTGCACGCTGGCTGGGGGGGCCTCATGCCAGCCTCGTTTCACGTTCTCACAAATCCCAGGAGGAGAACACACACAGAAGCTCAGGGGCCAGGGTCACACAGCAACGTCCTCCTGTCAGGCCTGACCTTGACGACTGTGTGTTAAAGCTTCTGCTGGGCTTCCCAGCGCATCTTCTAGACCTACTCAGGATGTTCTCCCATGGTTTTGGGTCCTACACGTAACAGAACATTGTCAACGAGAGCCGCTCTGCTGTGACGTGGACCGCTTCTGTCCGGGGGGGGTGGGCAGAGGGCTGAGCCGTCGGCGACCTTGCCTCACCATGTAACTTATTAGTTTAGCAGGCTTCTAAAAGGATTATCTGCTTAGAGCCAGACAAGGGAGAAAGGAAAGGGAGAGAATCACCTCTTTAGAATAACATCTCGGCCACCACCTGGGCTGAGGCTCCATCCATCATCCCCCTGGTCAGCTCAAAGCAGGCGCGGGCAAGCTGCTGCTGCCTGGCGTCCTCACTCACCATCAGCTCCCCGTAGAGGTATACGCCCATGGCCTGTCGGAGCAACGCAGAGTCCAGAGAACATAAGAAAAGGAAATTGCCCACACACGACTTGTGCTTGTTTCACCCAAACTTGCTGGCCTAGCAATTACAAATCACCCGAGTGAAGAGACGGTGGGTTGAATAGTTGTACTTCTAGAATCTGCCATTTTCAATCCCCTTCTCCCTCGTTCTCATCACAACTCTGAGGAATTCTTAGCTATCAATCATGCCAACACAGCCTGGTGACGTAACTGCTCAGAGGGATGGGTGAGCATTTCCATTGTGATGACTGTGCCAGGCTATTCTGGAGAGACAAACAAGTCCCCAAAAAGGCCAAGACGGGAAAAAAGTCATGGCTGCAAGACGCACGCAGAGCTCGGTGCACGTGTGACAGAGATGCAGACCGCTCCCCTGAAAAGTGTGTCCCTGGGAGTTGGCTCAGGAAGTCCAGGACCTTCCAGGGAGATGAAGACTACCCAGCACCCGTGTAGGACTATCACCTGCCCCTGGGAAAGCGGCCTCTTACGCCGACGCAGCCTGCCAGCCTTCCCTCTGACTATCCAGGCCACTACGGCGGACACTGGCTTTTCTGTTTCGAAAACAATGCTGCAAAGACTCACATCTGCATTTTCCCTACATTTTTAAAAACAGCCAATTATGTCCGGGAGCACCAATGCACACCCCCTCTGTGTTCTGCCTTGTCTCTCATCCCAGGCTGAGTTATGCCCAGATTCTGTTCTGGTGGAGCAAATTAAAAGTAAGCTCTCAAAGACAGCACAAAATAAAACCTTGACGGTTAGGGGTCCCAAAACGCCTTCCTGCAAAAGCTGAGCAATGTTAATCCTTATTTGGCGAAAGTTCAGAACAGACCTTAAGGACGCAGTTGTTCTTACACCGCCCCCACACACATACACCCCTGCCCCTCCGTTTTTTCAAACACCTCTTGCTCCACTGTGCAAATGTGACATTTCTCCTGGTACAGAGCCACGCACTTTTCTTTGTGGGAATATGGAGCCCTCACTCGCTGGCTGCCCCCAATGCTCGGAAACCCATCAAAAGTCCTTTTGTTTGCCCCACCCCCTCCCCTACCCCCCGCTGGAAACCGGTTCCTTTCTGCCAGCCCCACAGTGCAGAGGCTCACTCGGGACCAGCAGAAGGGCTGGGGGCTCCCTGGAAGGTGCCTGTCTCCCCTGGTAAGGGAAGCTCCCACAGGAAGGACACGAGGTTAGGGCTTGGGCCTGGTGTCTCAGGGATGCAAACAGACCGATCTAGCCAACTGCACTCTGCCATCTAACTTCACACTTATTTTAAATGAGGGTTGCTGGGAAAACTCCGATGTGAACCATGACACCAGTAAGCCAGAGCTGGTGCCCGAGAGAATTCAGACATTTCATGATGGCAGGGGGCGGCACTCAGGGAAAACCGAGGCAGCTTTTAAGGTGCACAATTCAATGATTTAAAGCAGGGGTTCTTACCAAGGGATCTGTGAGCTTGAATTTAAATTAAAAAAAAACAAAACATTATTCTTGTGGCGACGTGTTGGAGCGGGTGTGAACTATTTATTAAATAATACACAGTATAGTGTGGACTCAGTAAAAGGGACCATGGAACAAAAATGGTTACAAACCCTGATTTAAAGGGTCAACGAGGGGGGATAATCTACTAAGATGGCCCGTTAGGTAAGATCCTACCTACTCCTTTAAAACCCTTGGAAAATATTTAAACATGTTAGGGAAGAGATTGCTAAGCGCACTTAAGGAACCCTTGTTCACTGTTAAAATTTACCTGATCCTCCTGAAGGAACCGCTCCACATCTTTGTATGCTTCTGCATATTTGTGCTTCACGATGAGCTCACACCACCGATGGCGAACCTGGAAAACCCAGAGAACCTGGTCAGAAACAAACTGATATGCTTCCTTATCTGAACGATGTGGAAAATAAAGCACCTTTTCTATTACAAAAGTTTCCTCCCCAAGGTGTATCACCATGTAAGCTTAATATTTCTTTCTAGTTTAACTTTTTTTTTTTTTTTAAGGCGGTACCAGGGATTGAACCAGGGACCTCGTACATGGGAGGCAGGCGCTCAACCACTGAGCCAACAAGCTCCCAAGTTTCACTTCTTTTTAAAAGAAAGGAGCCGCATTCCTAATTAGGAATGATAATCAACTTTGGGGGGTGGGGCAGGAGGGCAGTACGTGTTTCATGGAGGTGTTTCGGTTTTCCAAACACGATTTTGAAGACAACAGATGAACACAAAACTTGACTGGAAATTTAAGTGCGAAGCCCTGGGCAGACTGCGGGTCCCCTGCACGGTGGTATGCTGCCACTGCGGCTTGCTGTTAAACCACGGCTACCTGATTTTCTGCACTAGCTGATTTGGTTCGATGCTTACTGATTATAACAATAAGCAGGGCTAAAGGAGGAAGACGCCGCCCTCGGCATTCCTCAGAAGAGGTAGAGCACTGCTTCTGAGAGTTTTGTCTTTCTAACCAAGGGGAGGGGGCCCGTGAAACCGGAATCACCTCATGTGACCAGAAGGTCCCCCAGCTTTTGTCCAGCTGGGTGAGTGCATTTAAAACAGAGAAGCTAAATTTGGAAGCTGTCTTTTTCCCCTCAAAGACACAATTTACTAAAGATTTACCAGGAGGAATTTGCCAGGAAAACCCAAGTCTACTGAGAACATGGAGGCGCTGGCTTGTGGCATGGCTGCTAATGGGGGAGCTGGCGCAGGGCAGGGCGCTTCCTGCAGCCAGAAGGCCATGCGCAGGCACTTTCTTTACAGGGAGCTCCTGTGGTCGAGCTACCTGAATTTGTTTTTCAGAATCCAGTCCCATGCCATTTTCTACTGCGTCTAAGTCCTTTCAATTACAGTCTACCATTTTATATTCCACTAATGGTTCGACACCAGCCATAAATAGAAGTAATCACACAGCGATTCATTTGTGGCAACAGTAAAATGCAAGCAGTTTCAACACTTTGTTGGGCGGGGTGGGTGTGTGTGTGTATCTAAATGATATCATATACTGAACCTGGCTGCATCTCCCCTTTAATGGATTATTTAGATCTACATACAATTAGGAATGAAGGACAGAAATCTTTTGGAAAGATTCTTTCCCCCAGGCTACATGGTACTGGGTGTTAACTCAGGAATTCTGTCTGCTCTGTACTTGGCTCTGAGGCAGACGGGCACTTTGAACTCCAAGGACAGGATGCTAACAGGAATGCTTTACAGGCACGAAGGAATTCCAGAGGCGCATGCAAATGAACCCAAAGGAAGCAGGTGACTGAGAAATCTTTCCTTCTTCAACACAATGGTTCTGCCCAACACAGACAACAGAAATGAACCGCAGACCATAAAAGAGCAGCCCCTACAACACTGAGGAGGGAAGAACGAGTGAGAAGAACTCAGAGAAGCCAGCTTACCCTAGGCATCAGAATATGGGGAAGGTGCCAGAATAACGGGGTTTCCCCATTCCCCCAACTCTGGTCCAAGCACCAGACATGTGGAATGCAGGAAGGAGAGGCTAAGTTGCCCCCTTGGCTGGCTCTCTCCCACCTCACGGTAACCTGAAGATACCACAGGCCCGGGGCGGCTGTGCCCGTGCTCCGGCAAACTCCCCTTCCGTCGGTGGCTTTGGGAAAACCAGGGCCAGGAGGGCGGGCTGGGCCAGTGCTGGGTGAAGACGGCAAACCCACGGGGAGTTTTGGGAAGCGGCTCCGCCACCTGCTCTGCGGCCTCGGAGGAGCCACAGGTATCTCTGAGCCTCACTTCTCTCGACTGCAAAGTAGCGGCTGCAGGATTCTTAAGTGTGCTTGTGTGACGCAATGACAAAATGCCTAGGACGATGACTGTTGTCATCCTAAAGCTCAAGGAAACTTCCATTTTTTAGATTTGATTTTCAGACTAAGTTGCTCATCTTCCTTTCTCCTGTTTCCAAGTATGATAAGCCCAGGGGCAGGCAGGGGCAGGCGGCCGTGGTGGCTCCAGCATCACTGGGGAAGGTTCCAGGAGATGGGCCAAGTGAAAGAGGCTTTTTTTTACAACAAATATGAAGTCAGAGTTTCCACTTTTCTTGCTGTTAAAAATAGAGACCCAGTCTTCTGACCTCTGAAGCTAAGGGCACCCAGGAAGTACAGAACTCCCCTTTCCCCACGAACAGCAGAAAATACAAGCAAGCCTTTTCATGACAAAGAGCTAAAAGCATTTCAGTATTTAAATGACAGGATGTTTCAAAGACATCACAAAGATGGGCGTGCGTGGCTCAGAGCTACCAGATTTTTTTTAACTTCTCTTCATATTTCTCTGAAAGAAAATGAAATTTCTTATTTTTCTATCCACTAAACTCTCATAAATTGCAAGGCCACTCGTCACCACGTGGAACAGGGATCTTCCTAGAAAGCTGGCAGCAAAGTGACATTTGTCTCAATTTCTCCCAGCAATATTTCCAAAGGTATAACCGATGGAATATCCCCTTTCCCCGGACCATTGAGAAATCTTAATAATCCTTGAAAGAGGCCATAACACACTCATATCAAGTTCCTTCCTCAATTTAGAATGCTGGGAAAGTGAAATTCTATGTGCTTGGGAGCTGGAGCCACAAAGCATTTGGAAGCAAGTCTATAAATAAGAAAGCTGCCCATTCTATATATTCACTCTCTTTTTCTAAAAAATGAATTAACTGGATATGGTGGCCAACCTCAGTCTTTTTTTTTTTTTTTTTAAAACTTACTCCATCAGATAAAAAATGATCAGCAGGGCCCACTGCCTACCTGGGTGACAGCGGCCTTGAGCAAGTGTCAGGGGGCCCCTGGGCCTCCCTGTGGCTGGAGCCCCGGTCCTGGTGGGAACAGGCAGCCAGCTGTCCTCCCTGGGGCCTATGAGGGGGCTGCTCTTCCAGGGAGAACTGGTCCTTGTCTTCGCACCTCCTCTTGCCTGGTGCCTATCAAGATGCTGAAGGCTGACAGGTGTGCGCTTAGGGAAGCGAGAGGAACGTTGCCCTGTGCTCAGGAACCGGATGCCGGTGCCTTTCTCACCACCCCATGGACGGACAGTGGAAGGCACCAGGGCAGCAGCCACAGCCAGGGGGACGTGACCTAGGCCTCACCCCAGACACGCCCCAACCACTGCTCCCAAGGTGGGGGCGGAGAAGACCCCAACCCTGACCGCCCTCCAAGCTGGCTGCAGCACGGGGCGAGTGCCTGGGCCAGACAGGACGTCCACATTTAAACCCAACTCTGGGCTGAGCTGGGGCATCTGCCCTGGAGGCAGTTCAGGGCTTGGCTCTCCCCAGCAGAAGGGAGACTGGACAGAGTGCAGCTGGGAGTAGAGGCTGGAGAAACACATACCTGTTTCTGTTTTGTCAATTTGGAACTGATCAAGAAACTAATTACACATAAAAGCAAAAATCAACTCTTATCATTTCCTACCTCAGCACATTAAAATTCTTCTGGCGCTGATCTTTACCCTGTTTTTTACATTCTAAGTTAACGGGATATCATGACATCTTTCCATTGGTACATCAAGAAATTCCTCGTTCTTTGTATTAATAGTTACGGGAGTTCTGTTGTGCCATAACTTAACCAGATCGTGACTGACAGACACGTTTGCAGCAAAGACCCACATCCATATGGTATTTCACGTTTAAGGGTATCTGTACAGCTCAGTTTCTGGACACACAGAGTCTGGGGCAAAGAACACATGTGTCTTCATTTATTTGGACAGATACTGCTGAATTGCCCTCCACAGAGGCTGAGGCAATTTACAGTCCCGCAAGCAAAACACGGGTGTTTCCACTCTCCTGCACCACACCACTGTGATATCAAGCATTTGCTAAGGGGAACGTGGCATTCACAGAGCAGTGCATCACTGAACAAAGAGTTTCAGGAGGGGACCATAGACCAAGGCTGAGGCAGGGTTAGGGTCCCCAAGGCAGGAGGAGTCCAGGCTGCATGCCCCAGGGCCAGGAGGGAGAACTCCACCTCCCCACCCCTAGCTCTTGGTGGAACCCACTGGAAGGTTGAGAACCAGGGAGGCCAGGTGAAGGCGTCCTACCAGGGTAGCTGAAACTTTCTGCTACCAGCGAGGATGACCGTTTTCTCTATGTGCATACATAAGGCTGTTCATATCCTTTCCCATTTGCCCCCCTATTGATGATTGGCTTTTTCTAGTTAAATTGTTGGACCTTTTATGAATTAGCTCTTATTCTTTGGTTAAATTGCAAATATTTCCCTCAGTTTGTCAATCTATCTTTTTTGACTTTGTCACTGTAGTTGTGCTGTACAAAAAGTTTTTGAATGCTATGTATTGAACTTATTTTTTCTTTCTATGACTTCTTGGGTCTATTCATTTAGTCTTTGTTGTTGTTCATTTAGTTTTAATGTTTCATGGGTGTGTGTGTATATATATGTCAAAACTGATCAAACTATACTTTATTTTATTGTACTTTATATCTCAATAGAGTTGAAACAATTTAGTGACTACTTAAACTGTGACTAAAATTTTTAAAGTCACTTCAAACTCAGGCTAGGAATCCCCCTGGTAGGCTAGAGCCAGCAAACATTTTAGACCTAAATCCTGTCAACAAAGTCAGAGGCAGACAGAGAAATAAGGAACAAGGAAAGAGAAAGAACGTGGAAAGGACAGCTGGGAGGCACGGGAGGAAAGGCAGGCAGGAAAGCCGGCAGGCAGGAGAAGGATGAGCAAGCAGAAGAGACCCAGCAAAAGGCATTTCAGAAGTGAGAAGACCAAGGGCACCCCGCCCCCCTGCGTGGCCACGTGGCCACGTGGCTGCGTTTTCACTCCCTAAGAGCGTCTCATTAGGAATCGCCTCTGACTGGCAGTGCCTGACTCACTGCCTTTACCAGGCATTTACCTCTGTTTCCGCTTTGAATCTTGAGGGTCAGACAGTGGGCAGGGGGACGGGCAGGCCACCCAGGGCCTGGCGTCACGGCCTCCTATAGCCACACCAGCTGTGAAACGAGGACCTTAACTGTACCCGCCTGACACGGGTGTGGTGAGGGTTGGGGCATGTAAAACATTTAGCACTGTGCCTGGCACAGACCACTGAGGATGATGGATGACAAAGAAGAATGAGGATTGGGGTCTCTGGTTCTTTCCATGATGTCACAATGAAGTGGAGTCTTGAAGGACATAAAGGTGTACACCCTTGAATATTTCAGTTCAATAAAACCTCGTTTGGGAATCTGCTTTTCATCACTGTAGAAAGCAGTTTGTCAGTCCCTCAAAAAGTTAAACATGGAATTACCAAATGACACAGTTCTGCTGAGATACACATCCAACGAATTTTGAAAGCAGGGATTTGAACAGATATTTTTTGTACACCAATGTTCACAGCAGTATTATTCTCAATAGCCAGAAGGTCCCAAGATGGAACCCAGGTGTCTATCAATAGATGAATGGATAAGCAAAATGTGGTATATATCCACACAACGGAACCTTATTCAGCTGCAAAAAGGAATGACATTCCGACGCATGTGACAACATGGCTGGGCCTTGTTGAGTGAAATAAGCCAGACACAAAAGGACAAATATTGTATGACTCCACTTTTATGAAATATCCAGAATAAGCTAATTCAGATAGACAGAAAGTAGGCTAGAGGTTACCAGGGACAGAGGGGAGGCAAAGGCAAATTATGACTCAAAGGGTACAGAGCTTCTTTTTGGGGTGATGAAAAAGTCTTGGTAGTGGCTGGTGGTGATGGGAACACAACTGTGTGAGTGAGATTAATGCCACGACTTGTACACTTAAAAATTGTTAAAATAAATGATTTATGTTAGCACAATAGAAAATAAATTTCAAAAAACCTGCCTGTCAGAGTTTTCTGCTTGAGGGTCACTTAGTACATTGTGGGTGACCTGAAGTGAAAAACGATGCAAGTGCTGCCCTAATTGAATACATGGGTGGTTCCAACCCAGGGGTGCCCTTGACATGGCTAGAAGTGGACTCCGGCATGTGTCCAGGCCTAAAGACGTCAGTGCCTACCAGGACTCTGGCTCAACCACTTGACTTGCTCTTCTAGGCGGATGCAAATGGGAGGCTCTCAGAATTGGAGGTGGGAAGACTAAAAGGCAGGTAGGAATTCTGAGATGGCAGACCCATATTTGCCGACAGAGTATTATTCAAATAACCGCTCTGGCATGGTGGCTCCCACCCTAGGACAGGGACTCCCACCAGGACAATGGGGTGTTCGTGGTGACAGGCCTGAGCTGACAAACGGTCTGGGTACCAAAAGGAATTCTGAGGCTCACACACATAGGGCCTGGCTATGAGGCTGGGGGCTTGTTCACCCCAAAACATTCATCGCAGCCAACTCTGTGGCAGGACTGGGGAAGTGTACAGGAGAGTGCAATGGCCAGTAGAAACGCACAGACGTGTGTGTGTGCATATAAGTAGACGAGCGTATACAAATGCTAAAATAAGTTTCATTTTCCAATCCTTTCCCCCCCACGACCCACAATGTACTCTATTTTCTATTACTTTTTAAAATTGCTAGTTGGTGACCTATTAAATTGACTTCATGACCACTAGGCCTTGACCCACAGTTCGGACGACGAAGAGTTCAGCCTCTGGAGTCTGGGCCTGTGGCTGCTGGCATGTCAGCCTGGGTGAGTGAGGAAGCCCACACAGCCCTGGGGGGCGCCAGGGGAGTAGCCCCCCCAAGGATTCTCCCCATCTTATTAGAGTAGCATGCCCCTCGCTTCCTTTTCTATTCCGAAAGTTCAATTGTTTATTGATTCTATATTAATTCTATAAAAATTGTATTAACTCCAAGGAAATGTTAACCTATGAAATGATGGAGCCCAGGGCCTGCCTGCAGAGGGCCCTGGTGGAAGGGCTGGGATGGGGCCCCTGCTGGGTAGGAAAGGGAGAGAAGGTGGAAAAGAGCAAGGCACTGTAGCAAGCAGTGACAGGCTCTGGGACTGGACTTGGGGGCGAAGTATGTGGTCCCCAGTGGGGGGGCGGCAAAGGAATGGAGTTGGCCGCGGGGATTTAGTACCTTTCATGCTATCCGCTGAGTGGCTACCCTTGGGAAGTCCACCCAGGGGCTGCGTCCAGGCAGTCTCCAAACCATTGCCCCAGCCTCAGCCCCAGGCACGTGGCGCATCTGAAGAAAGTTCCACTGTACCATTTGTGGCTTTGCAATGCAGGGCAGGGTGAAGTCTGCGGGCTACTCCCAGCGCTGGGCAAAGATGGTGACTGCCTCTCAGGAGGCATTTGAGCTCCCAAATCACCCATCAGATTCTAGAGAACACTCCCAGGACCTGACGGGGGTTTCTGAGATAGAGCCATGACCTTTAATCTGAGCCTGCTGAGGCCTTGCTCTCAAGTAGCAGGGTTCTTGCTGAAAATAGGAGGGAAAAATGGTTAAAGGAGAACCCCACCCCAACCAGCTTCCTCCTCAACTCAAGAACAAAGGATTGGCAATTTTTTTCTGTGAAAAGCCAGAGTAAATATTTTGGCTTTTAGGCCCGTTTGCCTGTTACATGGGAAAACAGCCCTAGATGATGCATAAACAAATGGCGTGGCTGTCTTCTGATAAAACTTTATTTACAGAAATAGGCGGTGGGCTGGATCGGCCTGGGAGGGGGCTTTCCGACCATGCTCTAAGAACTGAAACCATGCTGTGGGCTCCCAGAGGGACGCTCGTGCAGTGGTGGGCTGGGAAATGTCTAACTGCGGGCTCTCTGAGATGTCATACCAGAAAAGATATGCAGAGCAGGCCCAGGTGAGCCGGCCTGCCAGCTTCAGCCCAGCCCTGCAAGACAGTCTGGGAGTGCCTGAAAGCTGGGCCTTGGGCCACAAGTTCAGTCCCTGGCTTCATGAATTAAATTCTTCTGTACAAGAAAACATGCTCCGACATTCACTCTGCAATTCAGTCTTGTTAAAGGGGGATGCCGCATCTCTATGGCCCAAAGGCCTAGCACAGAGGTGCTTTTGAAAAAAAAAAAGCAATTTTCAGATGCAGGCGGTACAAGATGTGATGTGTGGGTAGGTGATGCCGGCTTTGAGGAAATGCAGCCTTTAGAAAAAGTCATCCCCTCAATCAGCTTGCCGCTTGCTCTTTCCCAGTCTCTCCCATGCTGGACCGCTAAGGAGCTGCGCAACAAGAGCTCTTGCTCCATGGATCGATATGGGACAAGGTCATTTTCCACAAACCCTGGAATCCCATGCAGAACCATCTTATTTTTGTTGTTACTCCACAGTTGTCATTGCTTTCTTATAGTTATTATCTCAAAGTATTTTACTTCAAATTTAGTGTTTTCCACAAAACTACTTCAAAGAAATAAAATTTCTTATCTGGGAAGGTAAGACACCTTACAGAGGCTGAAAAGAAATTGCTTTAGGCCTAAGACACAACAGATTTGTTCTAACACCTTAGCCAATACCTCCCTCAACTTGGTTCTAGTAGCCTTGTGTCATCAACAAAATACATTATGCAATCAAGGTCAAAGACAGGAGAACAACCTTGTTGCTTAAGTTTAAGCCTGTTCTTCCACTGCAATCCTGGAACTATCCTAAAAAGCACACCCATGAGGATGGCTATTATTAAACACACACACACACACACACACACACACACACACACACACAGAAAATAGCATGTGTTTGGAGAGGATACAGAAAAGCTGAGCTCTAATGCATTGTTGGAAGGGATATAAAATGGTGTAGCTGCTGGGGAAAACAATATGGCGGGTCCTCAAAAATTAAATATAAAATTACACTGTGACACAGCAATTGTCCTTCTAGGTAAATACCCAAGGAAACTGAAAACAGGGTCTTAAACAGGTACTTGTACATCACTGTTTATAGCAGCATTGTTCACAACAGCTAAAAAAAGGCAGAAACAACCCAAGTATCCAAGAGCTGAATGGATAAACAGAATGTAGAATATATACACAATGGAATATTTGGCCATAAAAAAGCATTTAGTTCTGAGACATGCTACAACATGGAAAGACCCTGAAAACATTAAGCTCAGTGAAATAAATGAGGCACATAAGGACAAATATTGCATGATATCACTTCTAAGAGATGACTAGAAATAGCAAATTCAAAGAGAAAGAAAGCAGAGTAGAGGTTATGGGGGGGACGGGGAGGAGTGGAGAGTGACTGTTTAAATCAATCAAGTACCTATGGCTTCTTTAGGTAGCTGCTCCCCTTGTTTTATTTTTAAATGTTTAAAAGTTATAAACAGACAAATTAACACAGAAGGAGAACCCAATGAACATGAAATTCTAGCCATTCAGGACAAATTGCCTCAATGCACATCCAATATTTCCATAGCAGCAATCAATAAGGATACGTTATTTTGTGTTTTTCCTTTTCTCCACTTGCCATTGTTGGATTTATTAGTTTAATATAGCCCGTGTACTTTCATTTAAAAACTACAGAGTACTCCCTTTTGTTAACACATGAGAGTTTGATTACTTGTTCAACCTCTGATCACACTACAAAGTCTCAAGTGTGTCCCAACAGCTTTTAGCCTCTTAACAAGAAGACTGTGCCAGGGTTGGCAGAAAGAGGGGCCTGAGGACACCTGCTGATACCTGAGGGGCTACACTGTGGCCTGAGCCCCATCCGACACACCGCTGGGCTTGAATGACCTGTCACGGCCACATCCCCCATGCACGTTTTTGGCCCTGAGCTGGTCCATCAGTTGCTCTGCTCCACTGTGCCCCAGAGCCTTTCTAGCTGCTAACGTTCTCTGACATTGTCATGGTTACTGACTCACTTGTTTTGTGTCTTTCCTTACACTAAAATGCAAGCTCAGTGAGAGCAGGGGCCTTGTGGCCTTCCCGCCATCCCTGTGCTGTGTCATGGGTCTGGACCAAAGTTTTTGAATGAACGTACCTCTCTTGAAAACGGAATGTTTTTCAGCTACTTTGAAATTACAACCCACAATGGGAAGCTATAAAATGCTTTGAAGAAGGCCACATATCCTATTTACGACAGGAATTATTCCCCTTTCTTTTCTGTCCCTTCGATTTTGAAATTTACTGTTGAAGGGGGAAAAATCTGTACACGGGAACATGATCTGGGAAACCCATTAACCCTCATTTGGAGTTCCATTTTATATCTGTAAACAGAAAGACTAAGGCTCGTGGCTTTTGTAGGTTAATGAGTCTAACATGGCAATAAACAAACCTGGTTTTTCAACATGTCCTTAAATTAGATTTAACTTTGCTTTAAAATGAGTGGGTTTACTGCTGGTGAGGGATGCCTGCCTGGAATCTTAGGAGCCGGAAGCCTTTGTAGAGCAGCTACGAGGCAGGCAGGATTCCAGCTATGTATTTTGTTTGGGGGCACCAGTCATGGCCAAGGATGTCTGACCTGTTTATTCTCATAAGAGATGAAAGGACAGTCTTTTGGTTGTCAGACAAGGACTTTCTACATGTGTGCTCTGATTCCATCACTTACCCTTTCCTTTCTCACCTTTACTGCTCCTTGCTTCCAAAGGGCTGCCATCTTAACGTTATTTCTTTTTTAACTAAAGGGAATGGAAAGTTATTTCACTTGCTGCCGCAGAACCAGGTTCGTAAATCTCTCGGCTGAGGGCTGAGAAAGGAACGTGGCATCTGAAGCGCCTACTGACGGCAGGCAAGGCAGTCCCTGAGGCTCTGTGACTCTACCTTAACTGGTTAGAAGCAGCGCACAGCAACAACGTGCAAATGGGGACAACGTGCAAATGGGTTGGTGAAAACTGCTGTGGGGACACCCCCCCACACACAAAAGGAGAGGAAGGGGTCAGATGTGAAGGACTATAGAAGCGGTAGCCTTACCCCCATGTGCTCTCTCGCCGATTCTAACCCTTCTTCCTCTTCCTGTGGAGACGCTATTTATTGCACTTAATGCTACTGAAGGCAGCTGACCTTGAAAGCAGAACTGGGGAGCCCGTGTTGGTCTCTTTTGAAGTACGGCATAGTTTGCCTTCCTTCCCTAGCAAAACTGATCACCAAATGACCAGACATTCCAATATGCAATTCTGTGGCCTGGATATAACAGACACTTGCCTTCTTTCTTCATTTCCTTAAAATATGCTTTCTGCTGAAAAGAGGGCTTTCACTGTTGGCAGAAAAGTAACCACAGGTCACCCCCTGTAAGTTCAGGAGGGACACCTGTGCCTTCTCTCACTTTCACCAGAAGCAAACTTCCTCTGGAGGGCTTCCGTGAAGTCTGCCCAATAAAGCTCGTTCCCTGCTGAAGGGGTTTCAGCAGGGAGCGATTGGGCGTTGTCACTCCAATCGCTTTGTCGCCTCAGACACAAGTAACTGCTGTTCCAGAATGCCTTGAGATCTGGGAAGAGTCATTCCAGTGTTGAGTATTGAAGATAAAGTGGAGAACAAAACAGGCAAACGCTTGCCCTCCTTAGAGCTTATAGGTCAGTAGAAAGACTAAGAAAAATTTAGTACCCCGGCAAGTGTAGAATCACATGTTGTGTGGTAAGTGCAGAGAAAGAGCAGTGCAAATTAAGACCCGAAGGACGAAAGAAACCAGCTATTGAAGGGGTGCCAAGTCAATTTCTAACCATAACATGTGTCCCATTAAAAAATGCATCTCTCTTCCCTCCTCCCCCCCTTCTTACTGGCTATTTCTTCCAATACCCTTTTGTACAGGAGCTAGAGAAATGGGCTTTTAAAACTAATCCCCAAAACCTAAATATAAGAGCTAAAACTGTAACAACTCTTAGAAGAAAACATAGGCATTTTAAATCTTCCTGACCTTGGTTTATCAATGGATTCTTAAATATGATATACTAAAAGAAGAAAAGAAAAAAAATAAATTGGATTTCAATTAAAATGTAAAGCATTTATGCCTCAGAGGGCAATATATATAAAAAAAGAAACCACCACCCACACAATGGGAGAAAGTCTTGGCAATAATAAAGACAGAACCCAACTTAAAATTGGGCAAAGGATTTGAATAGGCATTTCTCCAAAGAAGATACACAGATGGCCAATAAGCACATGAAATTATGCTCAGCATCATTAGTCATTAGGGAAATGTAAGTCAAAATCATAATGAGATACCAGTTCACACTCACTAGGATGGCTAAAATAAGACAGACAGAAAACAAGTGTTGAAAACGACGTAGAGAAATCAGAACCCTCATTCACTGCTGGTGGGACTGTAAAATTGTTCAGTCACACTTTGGAAAATAGTCAAAAGGTTAAACATATCATATGACCCAGCAATTCCACTCAAGAGAACTGAAAGAGTATGTCTATACCCTTACTCATATTTTGAAGTCTGTAAGTAGAAACAACCCAAATATTCATCTACTGATGAATGTGGATAAACACAATGTGGTATAACCATTCATGGACTACTGAAGTGCTGATACATGCTACAACGTGGATGGACCTTGAAAACATCAAGCTTTGTGAAAGAAGTCTGTTACAGAAGACCACATATTGTATGATTCCACTGGTGCGAAATGTTCAGGATAGGCAAACCTAGAGAGAGAAAGCAGATTAGTGGTTGCCAAGGGCTGGAGAGAGAGTGGAACTGGCGAGTGACTGCTTAATGGGTACGGGGTCTCCTTTTGGGGTGATGAAAATGTCTTGGAACTAGAGTGGTGAGGACTACGCAACACCATGAATGTACCAAATCAAGTGTACACTCTAAATGGGTCAATTGTAAGGTATGTGAATTAGCTCTCAAAAAAATTATTAAAACAAACAAACAAACAAACATCCAAGAGTCAAGCTGGGGAACACTATTCCTGAGAAAACCTCCTGGTGTCCTGACAGTGGAGCCATCGGGTGTGGACTGCTGGGTTTCTGGCTGGCTGGCTCCCCAGTACTTGGGGACCTCTTGTGCTCGGCCTGGGCCTCTGGGTAGAACAATCCCCCGTGGTTCAGGGCTGTAGCAAAGCAACCTGAGGAGGGAAAAGCTTTAACACATCCATTTTTAGGGCCACTTCATAAAGTCTGGTTGGGCTTTCCATACAAAGTACCATCACTAGCATGTAAACGGGGATCTTTCCATTTGTTACATGATTGTTTTCTCTCTGCTGTCCTGTACCAACTAAACACTCAAATGGAAGCGGTATGACGGGCCAGGAAATCCTGTGGGGTCTCTAAAGAACCAGGCAGGGAAGGAGCCCTGGTGCTGTGACCCCGTGGGAAGCTCCCCACACCCTCAGGCAGAATTCACATCCCAGTGGTAGGGCCAGGTTCTCACAGGCCAGAAGCCAGACAAATCAAATTCTCACATCCTGGGGTGTCAGAGTCCTGGAGAAGAGAAAGAGGTGTACAGGAAAGGCACTGGAGGCGAGAAAAGCAACCTGGAAACAAACATCCCCGGAGAATTCTGGCAGAAGTGAGCACTCTATTTTAGGATATTTAAAGTATATTTAACGTTTGAAGAAAGTTCTGTTTACAGTTGTGAAAAAGAAAAAAAAAGGCACAGTTCAAAGACAACTGTGTATTCTTTTGTAGTGGATTTTAGTACAGAAATCTAGTACAAAAACATGTAAACCTACTACCAGAGGTGTAAGGAACCCAGAGGTGCCAATAAAACTCCATGACCTGGTTTCAATCGTGAAACCTTTAAGGAACAAAATGAATGTGAGATGAAGCAAGTTTCTTGGCTACACTGAAAGAGGTGGTTTGTGCATTGGGCAATATGTTATTCAGAACCCCAGAAAATGAGAAATGAGAAAGTCTGTGAAGGCAATAAATACAAGAGGAGCATGAGTCCATAATGCCCTTAAATCTTCACATATCAAATAAGACCAGCTGCTAAACTTGGGGTTAGAAGCAAACTGCAAGGAGCAATAAGCAACCAGTAACTTTTAAAATCAAATCTGGGGGAAGCGGGTGTGGCTCAGTGGATAGAGCTCCTGTTTACCATATGGGAGGCCCAGGTTCGCGTCCCGAGGCCTCCTTGTGAGGACAGGCCGGCTCGCGTGGCGCCGTGGGCTGATGCGGCAAGACCTCACAGCAAGGGGGAGATAAGCAGACACAGAGAAGACACGCAGCGAATGGACACAGCAGCACAAGCAGCAAGTGGGGGATAAATAAAATAAATAAATCTTTTAAAAAATCAAATCTGGATGAATCTATAGCTTTAAAAAGACTACTTCAGAAATATTTTTTTCCTCATACAGATCAATTTTAAATGTTTTTCTTCTTAAAAAGGTTTTTTTTTCTTTTAAAGAAAAATTAGATTACACTGTCAATGGCTCATTTCCCCTCTTTCCTTTAACATTTGACTAGCTACAACGTGCTATAACAACTCATGGTAAATAAAACAGTCTGTATCCTCAGGAACAATGGGGGAATATTGATTATTGATCTGAAAAATCAAAGTTTTTTTTTTTTTTTTTTACATTGTAATTTTAGATCAGCTTTAAAAAAATCCCTTTTCCCCAAAAAAAGACTTTTCACAGAAAAGTTCTAAGGATAATAAAGAAAAACCCAAGAAAAAAAATACCTAGAGACCCCCATCCTGACTTTGAAGGAATGTTCTGAAAATGCTGAGTAAATATTTTATAAACCAAATACAAAGAAAAAAACAAAACAAAACAAAACAACAATTCACAAATAAAACCAAAGAATTACTAAGAGCTCTGTTCTTTCCCACATCATAAAAGGCACCTGGGTTAAAAAGACATGTTTAAAGCAACTGAAGAAAACCCCAATCCCTGTTTTCAATCTAGAACCTTCCTAACTTTCAAACATTTGAGAAGAAATTATAATGCTTTATCAAAGGAAAAGCTGAGCCCCTCACAAGCACTGCCTTGGCTCGTTTTAGCTGATAGTTAAGTTACACTATTTATGAGTCACATCTAAAGTTCGGATTCATCAGCATCTAACCTTTTGATTTGGAACTTGAGCTTGACCAAGTCAAGGAGCCAACAAGCCAGACTCCTTGAACCCGTAAAGATCTGTAGCAAATGGCCCATCACGAAAAAAGCTTTGCACTGCCAGCCAGGTAGAGGACACAAGTGTCAACCTGCCCCTTCCTGGAGTTCTGACTCCTCTTATTTTATCCTGGAAAACAGCTTCACTAACTGTCCATACCCTTCTGACCCTCCACAATGGTTTCCTTTATGTTCAATCTGCAAATGCACCCCGTGGGGCTTGGTTCCACGGTGGTGCCTCCTTACAATGCTGGGCGATGATCTGGGGCCAGGTGACGCCACAGTGAGGCCCGGGCTGTGCTGGCACCCAGGGCGGCCATTGAGAGAGGGGAAGAGAGGCAGAGAGCACCGATGGGGAGTGGGGGGGTGGTCGGGGGTCTTCTGGCCCTCTGTTCTTGGCCAGCTTGTGGGTTTGTTAAGCACCACTGAGATGGGGCCAGGCTCACACAGGGCTGCCTGCTTTTGGGCCTCAAGTCCTTGGAAAATTCCAGCAGCACAGCCACAGCTCCGCAGGCTGCACCTGAACTCAGTAACGTGGTCAGGGGAGAAGAGCTGGGTGTGTGCTGCCCTCTCAGGCCACCTCGGTTAGAGGGCCTGATGCAGCAACTCCATAAAATCTGCCTTTATGCTAAATGGATTCTGCCTTGAAATCAACAAAGGAGGAAGGACATTCTCTGTAAGGAAGCAGCAAGTTCAGTGCACTGCATTTCAATAAATATCAGAGGATGAGCATCCTGAAACGGCAACGGAAGCGGAAGAGATTACGCCTCACCTTTCCTCTAACCTGTGCTGTGAGAAAAACAAGGTAAGAGCAATATCTTATTTGTTTTGTAGCCAGAATATTACTAAAAAGCAACTGGCAGAGAAAAGGGTAACGGGAGCCCTCCATAGCAGCTGATGGACCCTCCTGACCACCTTACATCTCCAAGACCCCACAAAGATGAAGGAGAACGTCATCTTGAAAGAGTTTTTAGCATTAAAAGGAAAGCTGTGAGTGGGGCAGGGGGCTGTGGATGTGGCTCAAGCAGTTGAGCACCCACCTCCTACATGGGAGGTCCCGGTGCCTCCTAAAGAAAAAAACAGATAAGCAAAAACAAAACAAACCAACAACAACAAAAAAACGAGCAGAAAATGAGTGCAAACAACAAGCAAAAACAACAAGCAGACAAGGGAGCCATCTCGGCGGGGTGGGGGTCAGGGAGGAAGGGGGGAACGCAGAGAATCACAGATACTCATCAGTTTTAGAACTCAGAGACATAGTACCTGGCTAAACATTAAGGCTTTGCCCCTTTAATAAACTAAACCTCTGTAGAGGTTTGTACTCGATTCATAAAACTCATGCTCTCACTTGGCTCAAATCAAATTCAGAAATGAGAGCACTGGTAGACCGTTTTGTGCCTCGAAGCGCGCTTTCCACTTTTAAACTTCAGATAAACGCTGTGGTGTTTTCTTTTCAAGCAAACAATGGGTTCTCCTCTTATTAATGTAAAATATTAAAATACTCACACACACCCCCATATGGGAAACGCACCACGGGCCGTGGGAATAGAGTCCAGCCACATGGTCTTCAAGGGTCCTTCAGCCACACCAGAGGAAATACTAGCAGAGGAAAAGGCCTGCACGGCTGGATTTTTTTTCCCCATTTACAATCAACCTTGAGTGTGTCCTTTTTAGAATGTAACGCAGAGAGGTGCTGGAGTGGCTTTCTCTGTGCACTAGTGGTAGAACAGGTTTGCCCTTCCTTACTAAACTGTTTCCTTAGATTTCCTTCCTGTTACTACTTCAGTCTGTATGTTGGAGTTCTCTGTATGAGGTTTGTATGATTTTTGTAACTGTCCTGTCAGTTTGAAAGTATTTCAAAGTCAAACATTTAATTAAGAACAATAACAAACATCAATAACAACCTTGGCCAAAGCCCCAAAGGGAGTGAGGAGGGCTGGTGAGGCCCTTGAAATCATATAGTCCAAGGTCTTTCAAATTGTGGTTTGCAACCCATCTGCTGGTCATAAAATCAACTTACTGGGTCATGATGCTTATCTTTAAAAATAAATAAATAAATAAATAAATAAATAAAATAAATATAGAAAATATAGTCAAGGTAGTTGCATGAAGGCCCTCTTCCCACC
>JAQZBX010026436.1:0-28946 GCA_029593785.1 Cabassous unicinctus | reverse complement strand
AGAGAAGATACAAATAAATACAATCAGAAATGAAAGGGGGGAAGTTACAAATGACCTCACAGAAATAAAAAGAATCATAAGAGGATATTATGAGAAACTATATGCCAAGAAACTAGACAACCTAGATGAAATGGACAAATTTCTAGAAATGCACAACAACCTACACTGACGCTACAAGAAATACAAGAACTTAACAAACAAATCACATTTAAGGAGATTGAATCCGTCATAAAAAATCTCCCAGCAAAGAAAAGTCCAGGACCACATGGCTTCACAGGTGAATTCTACTAAGCATTTCAAAAAGAATTAACACCAATCCTGTTTAAACTCTTCCAGAAAACTGAAGAGGAGGGAAAATTACCCAACACATTTTATGAAGCCAACATCACCCTAATACCAAAGCCAGATAAAGATTCTACAAGAAAAGAAAATTACAAACCAATCTCTCTAATGAACATACATGCAAAAATTCTCAACAAAATACTTGCAGATCGAATCCAACAGCATATCAAAAGACTTATACATCACGACCAAGTGGGATTTATTCCTGGTATGCAAGGCTGGTTCAACATAAGAAAATCAATCAATGTAATACACCACATTAACAAACTGAAGGAAAAAAACCACATGATCATCTCAATCGATGCAGAAAAGGCATTTGACAAAATCCAGCATCCTTTTTTGATAAAAACACTTCAAAAGATAGAAATAAAAGGAAAATTCCTCAATATGATAAAAGGCATATATGAAAAACCCACAGCCAACATTATACTCAATGGGGAAAGGTTGAAAGCTTTCCCTCTAAGATCAGGAACAAGACGAGGATGCCCATCGTCACCATTGTTATTCAACATTGTACTAGAAGTTCTAGCTAGGGCAATTAGACAAGAGAAAAAAATTAAAGGCATCCAAATAGGAAAAGAGGAAGTAAAACTCTCACTGTTTGTGGGTGACATGATCCTGTACTTAGAAAATCCTGAAGTATCCATGCCAAAGCTACTCGAACTAATAAATGAGTTCAGCAAAGTGGCAGGATACAAGATCAACACGCAAAAATCAGTAATGTTTTCATACACTAGTTCTGAACAACCTGAGGAGGAAATCAGGGGGAAAATTCCATTTTCAATAGCAACAAAAAGACTCAAATACCTAGGAGTTAATTTAACCAAAGAAGTACAGGACCTATATGCAGAAAACTACAAAACAATGCTAAAAGAAATCTAAAAACCTAAACAAATGGAAAGACATTCCGTGTTCATGGGTTGGAAGAATAAATATCGTGAAGATGTCAATCTTACCCAAACTGATTTATAGACTCAATGCAATATCAATCAAAATCCCAACAGCTTACTTTACGGAATTAGAGAAGGCAATTACCAAATTCATCTGGAAGGGTAAGTGCACCCGAATAGCCAAAAGCATTCTAAAAAAGAAGAGCGACGTGGGAGGAATTTCACTGCCTGATCTTGAAACATATTACAAAGCTACAGTGGTCAAAACAGCATGATACTGGCATAGAGATAGACACACCAATCAGTGGAATAGAATCAAGATCCCAGAAATAAACCCTTACCTATATAGTCAACTGTTTTTTGACAAACCTACCAAGCCCACACTAACGGGAAAAAACAGTCTCTTCAACAAATGGTGTTGGGAAGAACTGGATATCTATAACCAAAAGAATGAAACCAATCTCATTCTCACCCCCTATACAAGAATCAACTCAAAATGGATCAAAGATCTAAATATAAAAGCCAGGACCATACAACTACTAGAAGAAAATGTAGGGAAACACCTTCAAGACCTTGTAGTAGGTGGTGGTTTCTTGGACCTTATACCCAAAGCACGTGCAACAAAAGAAAAAATAGATAAATGGGACCTCCTCAAAATTAAACACTTTTGCACCTCACAGGACTTTGTCAAAAGGGTGAAAAGGCAGCCAACTCAATGGGAAAAAATATTTGGAAATCACCTATCTGATAAGGGTTTAATATCCAGGATATATAAAGAGATGTTACAACTCAACAATAAAAAGACAAACGACCCAATTAAAAAATGAGCAAAAAAAAATAGACATTTCTCCAAAAAAGAAATAGAAATGGCAAAAAATAACATGAAGAAATGCTCAACATCACTCATGATTAGGGAAATGCAAATCAAAACTAAAATGAGATATCATTTCACACCTATCAGAATGGCCACTATTAAAAAGACAGAGAACTACAAATGTTAGAGAGGATGTGGAGAGATAGGAACACTTCTTCACTGTTGGGTGGGAATGCAGAATGGTACAGCCACTATGGAGGACTGTTTGGCAGTCCCTAAAGAAGTTGAATATAGACTTGCCACGTGACCCAGCAATACCACTACTGGGTACATGGCCAGAAGAACTGAGAACAGTGACACGAACAGACATCTGCACATCGATGTTCATAGCAACATTATTCACCATTGCCAAAAGTTGGAAACAGCCCAGGTGTCATTAACAGACGAATGGATAAACAAACTGTGGTCTAGTCACACAATGGAATGTTATGCAGCTGTAAGAAGAAATGAAGTCGTAAAGCATATGGCAACATGGATGAACCTGGAGGACATTATGTTGAGCGAAGCAAGCCAGACACAAAAGGACAAATACTGTATGAATGCGTTACTATGAACCAAATATATTGTGTAATATATTGTTTGATTCAAAAAAAAATTTTTATATGTATCCATTACATTTAATTGAGAAATGTATATATTTATTCATCTGTGTTTACTTTTTAGTTTTTAATTGTTTATATTTTCAATTATTAAATGTACAAAATAAAGTAAAAAAAATAATATATGAAATGAATTAAAAGTTGACAGTATTGACTCTGAAAAAAAAAAGCCACCTAATGTAACTTGTGGACCATAGCTAACAGTAATATTGTAAGATTTTTGCAGCAATGGCAAAGAAGAAATTATATCAATTCTAAGGGACTGTAATAGGGGAGGTATAAGGGGATATAGGATTTTTCCATTTGGAGTAATGAAAACGTTCTAAAATTGACTGAGGTGATGACAGCACAACTCTGTGATGGAAATGAGAGCCACCGAGTGTACACTTTGAATGGATTGTACAAAGCATGGGACTGTGTAACACCGGGAACCCTGTGGTGGAAGATGGACTGTGCTTACCAGAACAAACATGAGAACATTCTTTCATAAATTATAACAAATATATAATATAAATACACAGTGTTAATAATAGGGTGGGTTTGGGGGAAAATACACCAAATGTAAGATATGGGCTATAGTTAGTAGCAGTATTTTGACGATGGTCTTTCACAGTATGTAACAAATGTTTCACAACAATGCAAGGTGTTGGAGGTGGGATGATGTATGGGAGCCTGTATGAAGATATGCATGTTTGTTTTTTAAGTTCACAGCTTTTACTATATACTTATTGTTTATGTATGTTCATTTATGGATGATATACTTCAATAAAAATTTTTAATGAAAAACAAAACAGCTGATTGGGAATTTTGTGCACATGGATCAGCCTTGTTGATGGTGACCTCCGGGGGGGGGGTATATGACTGGACCATATCATTGGGTGTCTCCCTCCCCCACTATCATCTTCTAATCTCCTGCCTGGAGGAGTCAGCTTGGTTGACAGATGCTAGTAGCTGGATGGGGCAGGGGAAGGAGTGTTGTGCCAGGGACTCAACATTCTGATTCACTTACTCTCCTGTTTTCACTAGTGTCCCCACCCTTAAGGCCCACCCCCAAGCCAAAGACCCTCTCTGTTTTACCCTCTCTAGAGACAAATCTCTAGTCTTCAGTCCAAGTTTGGGCAAGGGGTGGGAATGCGTCATCTGGCTGCAGGTCAAGGTAGAAGGGATCAGCCCCACCTACTTGTTGCAGTTCCCGGTGCCACCAATGCCTGAGCCTTTTTGGGGTCCCCAGTGTAAATCCAGTTGTTTGTAGAGACCTATTGGTGTGCAGGATGCAGCATCCCCAGGTCTGTTGAGTCAAGTGCCCCTCTCTGCTCCCTAGCTTCTAAAATGCTGTTGCTATGGTCTCCTCTCCTGTTCTCTTTGTCCCTGTAAGTTTACATCTTTTAATAAAATCTCTTTGCTGTCATTTTAGTGGAGTTTTGGGAAAGATTGTGGGTGTCCAACCCATCATCTTTAATTGGAAATCTTTTGCTGTGTTTTCTAATCTTTCTACAATGGTCATGCATTACTTGTGCAATTTTTTCTTTTTAAGGAGGTACTGGGGATTGAACCCAGGATCTCATACATGGGAAGCAGGCGCTCAAACCCGCTCCCCTGTGCAATTTTAAAATATATTACAGGGAAGCGGGTGTGGCTCAGTGGATAGAGCCCCCGTTTACCATATGGGAGGCCCGGGTTCCCGTCCCGAGGCCTCCTTGTGAGGGCACGTCGGCCTGAGCGGTGAGGTGGGCTGATGCAGCAACCTCACAGCAGGAAGCGGGTGTGGCGCAATGGATAGAGCACCCGTTTACCATATGAGAGGCCCCGGGTTCGCTTCCCCGCCCCTCCTTGTGAGGGCAGGCCGGCTCGCGCAGCGCCGTGGGCTGATGTGGCAAGACCTCACAGCAAGGGGGAGATAAGCAGACACGGAGAAGACACGCAACGAATGGACACAGCAGCACAAGCAGCAAGGGGGGGATAAATAAATAAAATAAATAAATCTTTAAAAAAAATAAATAAATAAAATAAAATATATTACACACATGGAAGAGTTAAATCTTGTGAAACCATATGAAACAATTTAGGAATGGGATGTTTATCGGTTTTCTGTCAGGAGGATAACTAAGCTCTGAAAAGAGTTTGGGTAGTGTAAGAAAAGGATTTGGAAATGCCCTGGGTTCAAATCCCAAGTCTGTCTCTCACCGAAGATAAAAATTCTTCTATGAACTCATTTTGATCTTCGGTTACAAAAGCAACTATTTAAAAGGGAAACCACCGGCTGCGTTGGGGATGAACGGAAAGAGGCTTGGGAAAGGCCATTTTATAGTTCTCGAGTTCAAATGTCAACGAATTCTAGAAGCAGAAGGGACACTCCTGCGCCCAGGCCAAAGCCCTCCTTTGGGGCTGAAGCTCAGAAAGGAGCCGGGCGGTTCCCACCACCACTTGGGGGCTTAACGCGTAACAGAGGTTAGGGGCAAGCCCCTGTCTCCCACACCAAGAAAGAGATCAAAATTAATCCAGAGGGCAAGTAAGGTCAAAGGCTTGGTGCCAAACCCACACGCCCAGCCGGGGAGATGCAGCGAAGGGAGCCGCGACCCCTCCAGCCCGAGCGCCTCCTGGGGGTCCACCAGGGCTCCCCTCCAGCTGCCTGCCCAGGTTGCTCCAGGCCCGGCGAGGGGAGGGGCACGCGAGGAGCGGCATTTCCACCTTGGGCCACACGAGGGCAGCAGAAGACAGACGGATAAAACCAACAAGGGTCTTGGGGATGGGATGAGAGAGGGTAGGAAACTGGGAGACCTAGAAAGAAGATCCCAGGTCGGGGTAGAAAATTCGCAAAAGAGAGAGAGCAGAAAAATGAAGAGACTCTGTGAGGACTTTCCTCACAGAGTGATAAAGAGTAATAGTGATCTCCCACATGTGTACAATTACAGTCTGCAAGGTGCTGCTTGCTCACTGTGATACAGTATTATAAGCCATTTCATAAACCAAGAAACAGGATGAGAGATTAAATGATCAGCTGATGAGAATTGGTAACTGATCATTCACTGACTGTGTTATTGAACTTCTCTGTGCCTCCCTTTCCTTACAGCACAGGGCTGTTGTGAGGATTGACTGAGATGAAATATCTAAAGTTCTAGAACACTGCTTGGCACATAGTAAACACTCAATAAATGCCAGCTATTATTATGTTTTTGTCGTTGAATCCTCACAACATGCGGGGAGGAGGGTCCTTGGTTTCCAGGTTTGTGAATTGCTGGCTGAAATTCATGCTGTGTTACAAATGGGGAAACTGAGTCTTAGAAAGATAGCATGACTTAGTCACACAAATCTAGAGCTAGGGAATTCCAGGGCCAGGATTCAAAATCAGATTTTTTATCCTTTCTTCCATTGCATCCACTGCCTAAACCGGGAACAAAAAGAGCCTGCTCAGACCAAGTGGCTAAAATTTGGTTCCACACTTACTGCTGAGCAGGTAACTTCCATTAGGAAGTTCTGGGCTAGGGGCACAGTGGGTTAGCACCGTTTTTTGCTCTCAAGCGGCCACTGGGAGGACTCACACATAGCACCACCAAATTCTGGCCTCTCAGGGATAAATTTTGGGTCATGAGCTCACCAAACAGATGGTACCAGGAGAGGCAGCGGGTTGGTCCTGGAGGGGTATTGCATCTGGTATCCAAAAGTCTGGCCTCCAATTGCAGCTGGGCACCCCTGGGTGCCCCCAGCGTCACACACACCCCCGCCCCAGCCTCCTCACCTGCAACATTGGGGCAGGTGTGAAGAAAAATGAGGTGATGAATGCAAAGGGCCAGCCAGGTACATAAGGTGTTCCAGAGAGTCAGTATTATCATCTGTGCAAGAGGGGTAATAATACTCTCTCAGAGTAAAAGAAATGGTTGGTATTCCAGTGCTGAGACACAACAGACACATATATACATATATACAACCTAAAACTTCCCACCTCAACCACTAGCAAGCATACAATTCAGTAGGGTTTAATCACATTCACAATGTTGTGCTACCCTTACCACCATTCAAACTTTTCCATCATTCCAAACAGAAGCCCTGCACCATGCATTAACTCCCCATTCCCCCTGCCCCTCACCCCTGGTAACCTGTACTCTACTTTATGGCTTTATGAATTTACATATTCTAATGATTTCATATAAATGGAATCATACAATATCTTTCTTTTTGTGTCTGACTTATTTTATGCAACATGATATATGTGACAACATGGATGAACCTTGAAGACGTCATGAAGAGTGAAATAAGCCAGACACAAAAGGACAAATATTGTATGATCTCACTGATTGGAAATAGAATAAGGAAACTCATAAAATCAGAATCTAGTATATAGGTTACCGGGGACAGGGTGGGGATAGGGAAAAGGAAGTTAAGGCTTAAATTGTACAGAGTTTCTATTTGGATTGGTGGAAATGTTTTGATAATGGATGGTGGTAATGGGAGCACAATATTGAAAACATAATTAACAGCACTGAGTTTTATATCTGAATGTGGTTAAAAGGGGGAAATGTAAAGTTGTATATATGGTAAAAGAATAAAAAATTTTTAAAATCCATGGAAGGAAGCAGATGTGGCTCAAGCAGTTGGGCACCTGCCTACCACATGGGAGGTCCTGGGTTCAGTTCCCGGTGCCTCCTAAAGACGAGCAAGACAGCGAGCTGACACAAAGGGCTGGTGCAGCAAGCTGATGCAACAAGATGATGCAATAAGATGACACAATGAGATGACACAACAAGATGATGCAATAAGATGATGCAATGATGAAACAATGAAAGACACAGCAAGCAGGGATCAGATGTGGCTCAAGCAATTGGGCGCCTCCCTCCCACGTGGGAGGTCCCAGGTTCAGTTCCCAGAGCCTCCTCAAAAAAAGATGAGCAGACACAGAGAGCAGACATTGAGCACAAACAATGAGGGAGGGGGGAATAAATAAATAAATCTTTAAAAAAAAAATCCATGGAACTGCATTGCACAGTGAACTCTAAATTAAACGATGGACTATAGTTAATAGTACAATTATAAAAATGTGTTTTCATCCATTGTAACAAATGTACCACAGCAATGCAAGGTGTTAATAATAGGGTGGTATACGGGAATCCTGCATTTTATAGATTGTTCTGTAAAATCATGACTTCTCTAACTAAAAAAAGTTCTTCTTAAGCAATACTTGACCAATTCTCACAAATCGTGTAGGAAACAAATAATATTATCTTCATTTTTCAGACCAAAATGCTTTAAAAAAATGCATTGTTTGTCCTGTAAAGTAATTCTTGACATTAAGAAAAGCATATTTACTGGCTTATGGATAAAGACGGTAGAGTGAGACACACATTTAGTTTCCTCCCAAAACCTCATTAAAATAACAGTAAACATTAGTGTGGCACATTCATTGCAATTGATAAATGCATCCTGGGGCTTTGCCATTAAGCATGGACCACAGTTCACATTGTAGTCTACACTCTCTCCCACACAGTCCTGCATGTTATGTGATGAAATAAAATGGCCTATATCTGTCGTTGCACTGTCATTCAGGATGATTCCCAAGTCCCAAAAAAGGCCCCATATTTGGGAGTGGGGCATACGGAAATCCCTATAGTTTTTGTGTAACATTTATGTAATCTAAGTAGCTTTTAATAAATAAATAAAGTCTCAGGAGGGCGGGTGCCCCTGGTTCCCGGAAAAAAAAAAAAAAAGGCAGTAAACAGATTTATTTAAGCATCTCAAATGTCCATCGACAGATGACTGGATGCATGGATAAGAAAAATGTGGTATGCAACTTTTAAAAAGGAAATTTCTGCTCACCCCAGGCACTTCTTTCATTTACATAACCTCCCTGATCTCAATAGGGATTTCCCCCGGAATCCTGGCAGTTCTAAAATGGCATGGTCATACGACTATCACCCACCACATGCAGAAGACACAGTGCTTACTCCAGCCATGTCCCCTCGTCCTTACCATTCCTGTGCATGCCCACCTACCTTCCAACTTCCAGCCTCAGCAGTGTTTTGCCTAAGGGCTTCCTTTGGCTACCAAACCCCATTTTCCCTACCCCTGTGGCAGGCTGCTATTGCTAGGGATTAGCACTACCTGAGAAGAGCCCTCCACCACTGATTGCAGGAGCTGGTGTGTAAATACCCCCACACACCTCAGGGAGGATGACTATGCCCGCTCCCAGAGTTCCCTAGCAGAATCACGCTCCAGCTACCCACAGAGGTGACTCGCTTCAGTAACACAGCTTCGACTGGCTCTTTCTCTTCCCCATCTCACGTCCCCTCTTTCCACAGGTGCTTCCTGAGATCACCTCCCAGGTAAGCTATTTGTACATGAGCCCTTATCTCAGAGTCTGCTTCTGGGGGACCCAAACTTGAGAACAGTGACATGCCCGTTGGCTTTATTTGTCTCCCCGTCCATAGCACACAGCACAATGAATGGGCACATTATAAATATTCCTTATTCATTTATTTATTCAGCTGTATGTACCTAGTTCCACTTCAGGCCAGAACTGGCTGGGTGCAGGGATTAAAGGGATGAAAGTTCACCATGGTTCCTGCCTTGCTGAAGCTCCCATGTCAAGGAAGAGAGACTTTCAAGTAAACAGAGATTGCTGCCCCCTGGAAGCTGCCAGCTTGGCCCCGGAGAAGCCTAGTAATGTGAAAAAGTAAAGAAACAGCCCAAGCTACCAAACAGAACTGAAATGAGTGGGGCTGATCTTTCTTTCACCAGCAAAAATCCACTAAGTAGTGTCTCCTGGCAGGGGCATGATCACATAAACAGGCAAACAGGAAACCAAGAGGTCAACATTCCAAGGGGGAGCACAGAAACTGTGGCAACACCAAGGAGAAGCTAATCAGCCTGAAAGGGCCAGGAAGACTTCCCAGAGGAGATGACACCTGAGCTAAGTCATGGGGGCCAAGAAGGCATTCGTGAGCCATAAAGCGGGGAAAGCATTCTAAGCAAAAGAAACTGCACATAGAAAGGCAGGAAGGGACTCTTTGGGGAACTGCAAGTGGTTTGGTATGCTTGGGACAAAAGGGAAAGGTCAGAAGGAAGGAGGAAGGGCCAGGATGGTGAAGGCACTCTTGGGCCAATCTCAGGCATTCAAACCTCTCTGGGACTCAGTTTTCTCATCAGTAGAAATAAACATCATGAGGCTCTTGTAAAGGTGAAATGTACTAATGCAAGGGAAGATCTTTATACTGCACCTGGCATTTCACTGGCCCTCAGGGAACAGTAGCTACTTTATCCTGAGGACCACAGGAGATGGTTGCAGGATTTTAGACAGCGCAACAGCCTGGTCAGCTTGGAGCCTCGGGAGAATCACTCTGGCAGCGATGGATGCGAGAGGTCAAACTTGAAGGTGAGGAGGCTGCTGTGATCAGAAGGGAGATGCTGGCTGCCTGGAGCAGGGTACAGGCAGCGGGTGAGGCAAAGAGGGGATGGAAAGAGGAGAGGTGGAGGAGCCCCGTGGGGAGGGCAGCGAGAGAGGAGTGGATGGGATGCGGCGGAGCAGAGAGTGCTGTTGGAGGTCTCCAGGGGCAGGTCAGGCAGAGACCCTGTAGGAGGTAACCTCTCTGGCATTCTCTTCCACCTTCAAGAACTTGGCAAGCCAAGCCTTTCCTTGGCAAGGGCAATAATACAATTGGTTCAGCTGGCAAGTGCTGAAACACTTGACAAGGCATTTCATATCCACTGTCTCATTTGACCCTCATGACAATCTTTAAGGACAAAGTTTATCACTCCCATAATAACTTCTTTCTCCTACAAAAGTTAAACCACATGCCCAAGGTCACACAGTGGGGAGCAGGAGGAGCTCCCCCATACTCAGTTTTGTTGACTGTGTAGCTGGTACCCTGACCACCGCCCACGGATGGTCCAAAATTCTGGCCTCTGACCTCTTCCCCAGCATCCTGCTGTGCCAGCCAGCAGCCATGAACGTGGGCTATCTTCTCCCAGCAACCTTGGCACATTTAAGGGAGAAGTGGGGGAAAGGAGGCTCACATTTATTGAGGCCTATTACATTCAGTTTAATCCTCCCAATAACCTCTGAGACTGACGTTGTAACTGAAAGCTAACAAATATAATTATAAACTATTAAACCGTAACCCCTGTGACTAACAAGCATAATTATAACCTTTCGGAAGTGTAACCCACTTGTGATGAGTAACCTTCTGATGTATTGTAATGTAGCCAATAGTAAATGCTTGTAACTTTTGTAACTCACTGAACTATAGCCCAGATGCTTTGACACTCTGCTTTGTAACTGTAACAGAGCAGCCCCATAATAATTTCGTGACCCTGTACTTATCCTTTTATCTTGCTTTGTAACCTGAAAATCTTGTGATTCTACAAACAAGCCCCCTTAATGTTTATTAGTGAAGAAACCTGAGTCCACCCAAAGTCAACTCACCCTAATTCCTAGGCTATCTTGCTAGATAAAGCAGGTTCTAACTAGAATTGGTTCACCTGACATGCGCAGTAGCTGAAACCTTAAACTTTAAATGACCTATACCTCACTGTCATACTAAAAACCATGCCCATCATCATGTTAAAGGTGCCATTTTCTTACCTATGTCCTAGGACCAAGTATGTATACTATTTGTGCATGCTCAGCAATTTGGCTATCTCTAACCTTGTCATCTCCAGCCATTGTACTCATTATCATGAGCCTGCTTTGTCGAAATGCTACAAAACTTTCCGAGTTTCCCCAGTCCAGGGAGACAGATCTGAGGCCTGCAAGACTCCTGTTCTCCTTACATTGCTCTTTGTAACAAACTTCTTTCTCTCTTTGAAACCCCAGTGTCATAGATTGGCTCTTGTGCACATTTGGTAGCTTGCCCATGTTTGGTTCGGCAACAACATTACTATGTTCATTTTAAAGATGAGGAAAGTGGGGCTCAGAGACTTGCCCAAGGACATTCAGCAAGTGAATGGCAGGGCTGACTTTAACGTTTTGCCCACTGGGCTTTTATTTGTTTGCTATTTAACACCAAACTCAAGTAGCACTTGAGAACTTGGGGGGAGGTAGAAGAGGGTACTCAGCTGAGAGGAAGATGGGAGAAGCCCAGGCTTGGATTTGAGGTGTATACTAAGTGTCTCCTTCATAGAAGGGACAGGAAGGACAATGCATCAGCCTCTGGGGATGCTGGGTTGTGCTGTCAGAGTAGAGAGATTTCTTTCCAACAGGGCAATGTAACACACAGAGCCGCCAACCAACATGGCTCCCTCCTCAGGAGCAGGAGCCAGAGGAAGGCTCAAACCAGTCAATAGTACCAAGGCAAAGTCAAGACTGAAGACAGGTTTTTGGGGTAGAGAGAAGCCCCCAAGGGAGGAAGCAATTTCAGGAGCCCCAAGCCAAGCAGGCAGACAGCAGGTATACACATCCTAGCAGGAAAGAAAACAGCCCGGGCAATTGCACCAATCATCGTATGACAAGGACAAGGTAATTAAGGGCCCCAATTCCTCAGGGTTGAAGGTCTGGGTCATTTCCCGTGCAAGAATTCTAGACTACCAGAAGTTGTAACTGAGACTAAGAGTGAGGGAAATCTGGAATGGATGGTAGAAGAGAGAGATGATGAATATCAATTAGAGCCTCAGAACCAACTTAGCAGTGGGGACTTATTATAAGTTTTTTTTTTTTAATATATATTTTAGTTTAAGGATTATGAATGGCTGTCACCTTGGCCAATCAGTGGCAGGATAGAGTGGACTTAATGCTGCCACAGAGAGGGTCTAAGGAAAGCAAGGGTGAGAGCATAGCAAATTCTGTACATGCTTCACCTACGTCCTCACGTTTTTTAAATGTCTCCTTAAAGAGCATATGCCCAGACTTTAAAAATCCAATCTCATCATTGCTGATCATATTTATTGTGATTAATGATATGTTTGAATTAATTTTTAATATTTGAAGCTTCCTATATTCCTGCTTTGTTTATGCTTCTGTTTTCTCTTCTGTTGTCTTATGTCAGATTGTCTGTTTTTTAATTCCTTTTTTTCTTTATGTGGTATAAAATTTATATACATTCTATTTCTATTCTTAGAGTTACCCTTAAAATGTTAACACACATACCGGACTTAACAAGGTCTAGTGTTAAAGAATATATTTACCTTCCTTCATACAATAAAATGACTTATATCTTCAAACTCCAGTCACCCCATCATACATCTTACCATCTTTAAATATTTTTGTTCCATCTATTTATACCTTTGAAAATTAATCTTTATTAATAACATCTTATATAATCAATGCTTATTTATTAAGTCCATGTATTGATGAAAATTTTCATTATCATTGTGTTGTACATTAACTCCTGAGCTAAATTTCCTTCTTCTAGAAGTACATCCTTCACTTGTACTTTCAAACATAGGACAGTTACTGGTAAATATTTGAGTTATTATCTGAAAACATCTTTATTTTGCCCCTACTCCTGAATTCTGGTTTACCTGGTGATAAAATTCTAGGTAGGTACTTCTTTTCTCTAGGCACTTTGATGATATTATACCACTATCCATCAGCTTCTATTGTTGCAGTTAAGAAATCTAAACTTAGTCTAATTATCATTCTCTATAGCTAATACCTTCATTCTCACCAGTTACTTTTTAATTTTTTTATTTTTTTATTAGAGAAGTTGTAGTTATACTGAAAAATCAAGCAGAAAGTTCAGAGTTCCCATAAGCACCCCCCACTCTTTCCTTATTATTAACACGGCATTAGTGTGATAGCTTTTTTACAATTGATGAAACAATATTATTATAATTATACTATTAAGTATAGTCCATTGTTTATATTAGGGTTCACTGTGTTGTATAATTCTATGGTTTTTTAAAAATGCTTACTCTGGTAACATATATGCAACCTAAAATTTCCCCTTTTAACCACATCCAAATACACAGTTCAGTGGTGTTAAATTATTCACAATGTGCTACCATCACCACCATCCTTTACCAAAACTTTTCCATTACCCCAAACAGAAACTCTGTATGAAGTAAGCATTAATTCTCTTTTCCCTACCCCAGCCCCAGCTCCTAGGAACCTCTATTTGAGTTTCTGACTTTATAAATATGCTTTTTCTAATTATTTCATATCAGAGATCATACAATATTTGTCCTTTTGTATCTTGCTTATTTCACTCAACATAATGTCTTCAAGGTTCATCCATGTTGTCACATGTATTGATCTTCATTCTTTTTTATGGCTGAATAACATTTCACTGTATGTATATACCACATTTTGTTTATCCATTCATCTGTTGATGGACACTTGGGTAGCTTCCATCTTTCGGCAAATGTGAATAATGCTACTATGAATACTGATGAGTAAATATCTGTTTGAGTCCTTGCTTTCAATTCTTTTAGGTATATACCTTGAAGTGGGATTGCTGGGTCCTAGGGTAATTCTACACTTAATTTTCTGAGGAACTGCCAAACTATTTTCCATAGTAGTGGCACCATTTTACCTTTGCACCAACAATAAACAATTGTTCCTCTTTCTCCACATTCTCTCCAACACTTGTTATTTTCTTATTCTTAATACTAGTCATTCTAGTGGACATGAAATAATATCTTACTGTGGTTTTAATTTGCATTTTTCTAACCAATAGTTAATGAGGTTGAGCATTTTTTTCATGCGCTTATTGCCCATTTGTTTATTTTCTTGTGTTGCTTGAGCTTTGGGTATAAAGTCTAGGAAACTGTTGCCTAATACAATGCCCTAAAGATACATCCCTATGTTTTCTACTAAGAGCTGTATAGTTCTGCTTCTTATATTTACATCTTTGATCCATTTTGAGTAAATTTTCTTACATGGTGGGAGGTAGCAGGACACCTCCTTTGCTTTGCACATGACTTTCCAACCTTCCCAGCACTATAAATTGAAGAGAGTATTCTTTCCCCATTGAGTGGACTTGACACCCTTGTCAAAAACCAGTTGGGACTTCCAGGAAGATAGCTGATTAAAGAGACACAGGACTTACCTCTCTCCCAGAAGAATAACTAGAGAACAAGCAGAAACTGCCTGGAAAAAAAAAATGTTCTAGGGTTTAGGACACCAGGAGAACTCTGGACACCACCCAGAAGAGAGAGGGGTACAGGAAAAGAATCTCAATGGCAAAACTGTGAGTTAAAGCTGCAGCTGCAGTTGCCGGAACCCTTCCACCCATCCTCTGAGCAGTTTTGAATTCTTCAGCCTCTGGCCATTGGCTATGGACAGATGAGGCCATAGGAATCCACCTCCCCAGGAAATGGGGGAGAGAGGGATGCAGCCAAGGCTGATTCTGATTTTTGCCATTAACTTTGGTCTGCTGTGTCCCATGAGCACTTCCAGACCAGGTGGAGCTGCACCATTGTTTGCCTTGGGAGCTGGCACAGGAAGAGATTCGACCTTCTCAATCACCCTCAATCATAGAGGGAAGTGTGATTATTTCCTACCCAGGAAAAGGGAGGGGGATGCCAGCAAAGGTTGGAGAACAGCCTCTGAGAAAGTCTGAATTACAAGGCTCTGAATAGCATTGAGGCAGGATCCTCAGTCACATTGATCTGGTCCATGTTGCAGCTAACACACTCCTACCAGGCTTTGAACTGAGAGAGCTGCTGAAGAGAGTCACCTGTTGGTGGACCAAGGAAGTAAATGTGAGGAAATTAAAAGTAAATAAGTAAGAGAGAGCCTAACTTCCCCCAAGGCCCTTAGAAGTGGGTCTGCAACCCATTACTGGGTCCATGGCCCAGATTTGAGCAGCTAACAGGGACAATCCTAAAGACCTAGAACAGCATGAACCAAGAATCAAAGAACAGCAGTAACACACAGCCTCCCACCACTAAATCCTTACACAAGAGAGAGAAATTGAGCATTGGAGTAAACACACCATTATAATCAGATGCCTAGACATCAGCAAAGCCATACTAAGAAAATAGAAGAAATGACCCAAATGAAGGAATATATCAAAGCCCCAGATGAGACACAGGATTTGAGACAATTAATCAACAAGTTTCATACAAATCGCCAAAAGCAAATCAATGAATCGAAAGACAATTTGCCTAAAGAGATAAAGGACATCAAGAAGACACTGAGTGAGCACAAAGAATTTGAAAACCTGAATAGAAAAATAATAGAGCTTATGGGAATGAAAGACACAATAGGTAAGATCAAAAACACATTACAGGCATACAACAGCAGACTCAAAATGTTAGAAAAAAGAATAAGTGAGCAGAAGACAGAACAGCTGAAATTGAAGACAGAGAAGAACAGAAAAAGAAAAGAATGGAAAAAATTTAGCAGGGACTCAAGAAGTTGAATGATAACATGAAGCACAATAACATACATACAATGGGAGTTCCAGAAGAAAAAGAGAAGGGAAAAGGGGCAGAAAGAGTATTTGAGGAAATAATGGCTGAAAATTTCCCTACTCTCATGAAAGAAATGAATTTACATGTCCAAGAAGCATAGCAAATCCCAATCAGAATAAATCCAAAGAGACCTACTCCAAGGCACATACTACTCAGAATATCAAACATCAAAGAGAAAATTCTGAGAGCAACAAGGGAGAAGCAAACCATCACAGACAAGGGACACCCAGTAAGACTTAGTGTGGATTTCTCATTAGAATACATGATGGTGAGAAAACAGTAGTATGATATAATTAGGATACTGAAAGAGAAAAAATGCCAGTCAAGAATTCTTTATCTGGCAAAACTGTCCTTCAAAAATGAAGGTGAGTTTAAAATATTCATGAATAAACAGAAACTAAGATAGTTCATAAAAAAAGAATCCACCTTTTCAGGAAGTATTAAAGGGAGCCTTACAGCCCAAAAGAAAAAGACAGGAGGAGAGAGGCTTGGAGGAGAGTGTAGAAGGCAAGAATAGCAGAAAGGATAACCAAAAAAGTAAAAAGACAGATGGAAATAAGATATGACATATGAAAGCCAAAGAATAAAAAAGTAGAAGCAAATAATGCATTTACAGTAAATATTATTGAATGTGAATGGATTAAACTCCTGAGTCAAATGATAAAGGCTGACAGAATGAAGACTCAGGTATAGGAGGAGGTCTCAGATTTTAGGCAGGGGGAGAGAGGCAGAATTAGCCACTATTATTTTTTTTAAATGAGGAGTTATAAGATAGCAGTGAGTTTTCAATCTGCCTAGAACAGAAGAATTCAAAATTGTGTGGTGAGCTCACATACAACATATAAAATTAATTTAGGATGGATTATAAACTGAAAGGTGAAATATAAATCAATAAAACTTATAGAAGAAAACAAACAAAATCCAATTGGCTTGGATGTGAGGATATGTTTCTGAATTCTCAGTTCAGTACCATTGGGTTATATGTCTATCCTGTGTCAGTACCATACTGTTTTGATCACTGTAGTTTTAGAATAAATTTTAAAATCTAGAAGTGTGAGTCCTCCAACTTCATTCTTTTTCAAGATGGTTTTGGCTATTTGGAGCCTTTTACCCTTCCATATAAAGGTGATAATTTGCTTTTCCAATTCTGCAAAGAAGGCAGAATTGTTTGGAATGTTTATTGGGACTGCAGTGAATCTGCAAATTACTTCGGGTACAACTGACATCCGAACAGTATTTAGTCTTCCAGTGCATGAACATAGAATGTCCTCCCATTTATTGAGGCCTTCTTTGATTTCTTTTAGCAATGTTTTATAGTTTTCCATATATAAGTACTTTATAGCCTTGTTTAAATTTATTCCTAGATATTTGATTCTTTAGTTGCTATTGTACCTGGAATTTTTTTCTTGATTTCCTCTTCAGATGGTTTATTACTAGTGTATAGAAACACTACTGAATTTTGCATGTTGATCTGGTACGCTGTCACTTTGTGAATTCATTTATCAGTTCTGGTAGTTTTTTTGTGGATTTTTCAGGACTTCCTATATATAGTGTCACATCATCTGCAAATATGGAGAGTTTTACACTTTCCTATCTGATTTAGATGCCTTTTATTTCTTTTTCTTGCCTAATTGCTCTGGATAGATCTTCTAGTACCATGCTGAATAACAATGGAGACATCCTTGTCTTCTTCCTGATATTAGAGAGAAAGCTTTCAGTCTTTCACCATATAGTACAATGTTAGCAGTGGGTTTTTCATATATGCCCTTTATCATGTTGAGGAAGTTTCCTTCTATTCCCAGTTTCTAAGTGTTTTTAGCAGGAAAGGGTGCTGGATTTTGTCAAATGCTTTTTCTGCATCAATTGAGATGAACATGTCTTTTTTTTCCCCCTTCATTCTATTAATGTGGCATATTATATTAATTGATTTTCTTATGTCAAACCACCTTGGCATACCAGTGATAAATCCTACTTGATCATGGTGTATAATTCTTTTGATGGATTTTATTAAGGATCTATATTTGTATCTATATTCATAAGAGATATAGATCTACTATTTTGTTAAGGATTTTTGTATCTATATTCGTAAGAGAAATAGATCTGTAATTTCTTTTTTGTGATATCTTTTTTTTTTTTTACTGGGAAGTCCCGAGGATCGAACCCCGGTCTCCCTATGTGGTAGACGGACGTCGAAACTCTTGAGCCACATCCGTTTCCCAGTTTTTTTGTGATATCTTTTTTCTGGCTTTGGTATTAGGGTGATGTTGGCATCATAGAATGAGTTAGGAAGCATTCCCTTATCTTCAATTTTTTTAAAGAGTTTGAGCAGGGTTGGTGTTAATTCTTTTTGGAATGTTTGGTAAAATTTACCAGTGAAACCTTCTAGTTCTAGGTTTTTCTCTGTTGAGTGATATATATATAGATAGATATATATAGCTGCATAGATTACATAAATGTTACACAAAAATTACAGGGATTCCCATGTTTCCCACCTCCCACACCTCCCATAACATCCCACATAAACATCTTTCATTAGTGTGGCACATAACCTGCAATGGATATACACATCCTGGGGCTTTGCCACTAAGCATGGACCATAGTTCACATCGTAGACCACACTCTCTCCCACACAGTTCTGCAAGGTATATGCTGATGTAAAATGGCCTATGTCTGTCGTTGTAATGTCACTCAGGACAATTCCCAAGTCTTGAAAAAGCCCCTGTATTACAAATGCTTTTCCCTTCCCTGCCCCGAAAGCGCCAGTGGCCACTGGCTCCATGTTGGGTGATTTTTGATTACTGATTCAATCGCTTTACCTATATTTTTTCTCGAGACAGTGTAAGCAGTTTGTGTGTTTCTAAGAATTTGTCCATTTCATCCAGTTATTTAATTTGTTGGTGTACAGTTGTTCAGAGGATCTTCTTATAATCCTTTTTATTTCTGTGACAGCAGTAGTAATGTCCCCCTATCATTTCTGATTTTAGTTATTTTTGTTCTCTCTTTTTTTCTTTGACAGTCTAGCCAAAGGTTTACTGATTTTACTGATCTTTTCAAAGAACCAACTTTTGATTTTACTGATTTTCCCTATTTTTTTTTATTCTCTATTTCATTTATCTCTACTCTAAACTTTATTTCCTTCCTTCTGCTTGCTTTGGGTTTGGTTTGCTCTTCTTTTTCTAGATCCTCCAGTCATGAAGTTAAGTCTTTGATTTGATATTTTTCTTCTTGATTGATGTAGGAATTTAGAACAATAAATTTTCCTCTAGCACTGCCTTTAGTGCAAGTTTTGGTATGTTGTGTTTTCATTTCATTAGCCTCAAGATATTTCCTAATTTCTCCTGTGATTTCGTCTTTAGCCCATTTGTTGTTTAAGAGTGTAAAGTTTAGTTTTCACATATTTGTGAATTTTCCAGTGCTCCCTTTGTTATCAATTTCTAACTTCATTCCATTGTGATCAGGGAAGATCCATTTATTGAGACTTGTTTTGTGACCTAACATATGGTCTATACTGAAGAATGATCCATGTGCAATAGAAAAGAATTCTATTGCTGCTGCTGTTGGGTGAAGTGTTCTATGTATGTCTGTTAGATCTGTTTAGAGCATCATTCAAGTCTTCTATTTCCTTACTGATCTTCTGTCTGGATGTTCTATGCACTGAAAGTGCTGTATTAAAGTCTCCTACTTTTAATGTCAAACCATCAATTTCTCCCTTCAAATCTGTACTTGCTTCGTATATTTTGGGGCTCTGCCATTAGGTGCATATATATTTTTAATTGTCACAGCCTGTTGAATTGACCCATTTACCAGTATTTAGTGTCCTTTTTTGTCCCTTGGAACAGTTTTTTTACTTAAAGTCTATTTTATCTAATATATGTATAGCCACTCCAGCTCTCTTTTGGTTGCTATTTGCATAGAATATACTTTTCCAACCTTTCGTTTTCAACCTACTTATGTCTTTGAATTTAAGGTAGTCTTTAGTACACAGCATAGAGTTGAGTCATGCTTTTTAATCCATTCTGCCAATCTCTACAGTTTAACGGTAGAGTTTAATCAATTGACACTTAAAGTAACTATTGATAATACAGGACTTTCTTCTGCCATTTTGCTATTTGATCATTGTAAGTCTTATACCTCTTTTGTCCCTCACTTCTCCCGTTAATGCCTATATTCATATTTATTTGATTTTTTGCAGTGTACCATTTGAGTCCCTTCTTATTTTCTTCTGCATAAATTTTTTAGGTATTTTCTTTGTGGTTACAATGGAGATTAAATTTAACATCCTAAACCTATAACAATCAAGACTGATATGATACCAGAATGTAGCAGTTTGATATTGTTTATGAATTCCAAAAAGAAATATTGGATTATCTTTGTAAACTGGTCTTTTCCTCTGGGCATATTAAAGTGTATTGGATTCAGAGGTTTCACTTTTACTTAATTAAATAGTGATTAAGGCTTTGATTGGGCCATGTCATGGCAGAAGAGTTGTTAGTTGGAGTTTTGAGCTGGAGCTTGGGAAGTAAGCACACACACAGGAGCAAAGCAGCTGAGCCCAGAAAGAATTGAGCCCCAGGGAGAGAGATAGAGCCGGTTTCCTGGTAGTCTACAGCTGGATTTGTGGAGAGAGCAGGGCAGCTGAGCCTGGAAAGAAACACATCCCAGGAAGAGAAGAACCCAGGAAGCCTGAACTCTTGGCAGATATCCGCTGCCATCTTGCTCCAACACGTGGCAACAGACTGGTGAGGGAGGTAACTTATGCTTTATGGCCTGGTAACTATAAGCTTCTACCCCAAATAAATACCCTTTAAAAAGCCAACAGATTTCTGGTATTTTCGCATCAGCACCCCTTTGGCTGGCTAATACAATCTCATTATCTAAAGGTCAGCTACTTAGCAACCTTAATGCCATCTGCAATCTTAATTCCCTCTTGCCATGTAACGTGTAACAAAATATAGTCACAGTCTCTAGAGATTAGGACATGGACATCTTTTGGGGGGTGGCATTATTATGCCTATCACAATAGGGAACTAGATATTTTCAAGGTGTCAAAGTATCAACTTTCAGATACAGGTCATAAAGGATAAAACATATCTTAATTAAGAAGGAGCCAGACTGTCACCACCTGAGTACCCTGATCAATTTTTCACATCACTATTGGCAGGACAACCAGACATGATATGTAGTATGATGTGATGTAGTGTGAAATATATAGCACCACCTATGAAATATTCTTACCAAGAAAATTTTAAATGATTTAAGCAACCTTTTGGATTGAAATTCCAGTTCACCAGAATAACAGAGGATAGAGGAACAAGTTAAATGATACCATGAAGATATGTCATTTTAGAGGACAACTGTGCCTCACTTTTGTTAGCAAGTCAATAACATAAAAAGGGGACAGAGGGTTGTTCTGGTTTAAATGATACTAGTTCCTCTGGAAAAAGACACTGATACAAGAATTTATACACCAACTTGAAAAAGTCATTGGTTGAGGAGTCATCCCTAGAAGTATTAATTCCCTGGCACTTTTGGCCTATGGCAAGCAGGTAAAACAAACTTCTACCAGTGATATATCTAGTATATTTGAAACCTACAGTTGATAATATTGTAACAACTCCTTTCTCTATAGGAAATAATTATTTTCAGTAATTATTATGACAAGAAATGAAAAATAATATGATTAATCAATAGTATTGATTATAGTCAATACTATAATTTAAAAGAATGAGACAATAAAATTTTTCTTTCATTGAATTTTTTCTTTAATTTTTTTATTTTAAGATAATTTGAAACAGAGGACAGTTGCAAAAATAATACAAAACCCATACAGAGAACCCCAGCATGCCCTCTGCGGTAGTTTGAGACCATATGTAGTACCCCAGAAAATCATTTTCTTAAAGCTGGCCCATTCTTGTGGTGTGAACCTATTGTGGGTGGGACCTTTGATTAGGGTACTTCAGTTAAGGCATGGTCCAGGGTGGGCCTTAATACTCTTACTGGAGTCTTTTATAAATGGGATGAATACAGAGAGAGAGAGAACCAGAGAATACCACAGAAGCTGAGAGAGAAAGCCATGGACCCAAGAAGATGAATGCAACAAAAACTGGGAGAAAAGGGAGAGACCAGCAGACACCACCATGTGCCTTGTCATGCAAAAAGGAGTCCAGGATCTCTGGCAGCTGGTCTTTGGGGAGAAAGAATCACCTGATGATGCCTTAATTTGGACATCTCAGTCTCAGAACTGTAAGCTTATAAGCCAATAAATCCCCATTGTAAAAGCCAACCCATTTCTGATATATATTCTGATTTCAACAGCCTAGCAAATTAAAACATGCACTCTTTCACTGATTTTTTTAATGTACATCATGCCATTAAAGCAAAAATAATAATAAATAAATAAGTTGATATATTTACAAAGCATTTGTCTTTACTTTTTCCTGGAAAAGTTGGGAGAAATATATATCATAATGGTCTCTTACAATAATGAATAACAATACACTTTGCTTAAAAACAAGCCTTAACTTTTACAAATTTGTCAATGACTTCCTCAAACTTATTTTCTTTGTTTATTCATGTTAAATAGTATAGCCAGATTTATCAATCTATCTTTGACCCTTTCTATTAATTTTAAGTTTGAAATGACTGAATGATAACAAATATTGACATTATTTGATTCATTGCTTTAGAATGAGTGCCCAGGTCTTGGTAAAAAATAATCAAGGCATTCAAACAGTGTCTTTTGATTTCTTCTGACATCTTTTGTCATTTCCCCTGGCATTCTTCCTCAAAATTTGATTCCTTATTCCTTGTAAACATCCATTTCTTTCCATTTGTTTTTGCATAATCAATGTCTTCCACAAAATCTATGCACTAGTCTTCAAGCTTGGGTTTTGCTATGCATTGTTCAAGGCTGATTCTGGTTCTTTGCAAATATTTTTGTGTTGTACCAACCTCATCTAAAATTGCATACCAAATAATAAAATATAATTCAGAAAAGAAAATTATGTGGCCCCGAGAACAAAATACGAGCTGATCCCTCTATGTTCATGTTTTCTTTAAGACTGCTCATATTTCAAAAGTTGACATTACATTTTCAAAATTTGTCCTTACTGTGCACATAGCTTCATCTTGAGTGGGAAAGTCTTTTTCACTGTTATACCTACATTCTGCAGCATATTTTCACAGATGAGTTGAGACTGAAAAGAATGAGTAGTGTTTCCAAAGTTTGATAAAATGTCACACATTGAAAAACACTTCCAAAAGTGTGAACTCCATAAAGGCTCAGAGAATGATTGTATAAGAAACAAATAAGGGATTAACATCTTTGATTTTTACCTGAACTATACTATTCTTACCACACACAAAAATATTTTACCTCAGAAGTCATACTTTGTTTCACTGTTTTAAATTTTAAACACAAAATCTCTAAGAGGTCACACAGAATAACAAAATTTAAGTGACTCAAGTTCTGATCCTTCATCTTTATACATACTATGCTATAATTTATTTTAAATCTACTGTTTTAAGACAGGAATGTGAAGTACCACAAAGTTTGGACTCTGGACTCATGAACTCAGCCTAAGAAAGCTCAATTTATACCAAAACCTTTACAAACTTCTCCTGAAACAAATGCATACAGCCGAGTCTGCGTATATTGAGAGCTGATTGTATAACTGGATTTCTCCTAAGTAACTTCCATGTAGAATACAATTTATATTAAAGGATAAGTAGTTTAAAAGTTACCCTTTGGTTCCATTTAAGATGCAGTGAGCACATTCCACCCTCGGTCCATTGAATATAGCAAAAAGAATACATGCAGCCACCATCTGAGGACTGGGGAAGGAAGTCAGAACTTGAAGAACTACTAATACAATGGTGAGTTTCCTTGTTTTTTATTCCTCCAATATCTCCCAGCCTAACCTCAAAGGCAGCCCAAAACCCAGAACAGCATATCCAGAACTAATATCATGTTTAATTAGTATATTTAATTTAATCATATTTAAATATTACCATATTTAATCACGGAAGACTAAATCCTTTTCCCCTAAGATTAGGGACACAGCAAGGATCTCTATTCTTATCATTCCTATTTAATTTTGTAGTGGAAGTAAAACTGTTCCTACTTAGAGATGACATGATTATTACATAGAAAATCACAAGGAATATACAAAAAGTTCCTAAAACTAAAAGTGACGGAAGCGGGTGTGGCTCAATCGATAGAGCTCCCGTTTACCATATGGGAGGCCCCGGGTTCGCTTCCCGGGGCCTCCTTGTGAGGGCAGGCCGGCCCACGCTGCGCAGTGGGCTGATGCAGCAAGACCTCACAGCAAGGGGGAGATAAGCAGACACAGAAAAAACACACAGCGAATGGACACAGCAAACACAAGCAGCAAGGGAGGGGATAAATAAATAAATAAATAAATAAATCTTTAAAAAAAAATAATAAGAGTGAGTTTAGCAAAAGTCACAGGATACACTATACAAATATAAAATGTGTATCTATATAATAGCAATGAAAAACTGGAAACCAACTTCTTAAAAATACCATTTATAATGGTTCCAAAAATATAAAATAATTAGGTAAAAATCTAACAAAACATGGTCAGGATCTATATGTAAAGTGCCAATGAAAGGAGACCCAAATGAAAGGAGAAACATACCGGGTTCATGGATTAGAATACTCAATATTGTTAGGATGTCAATTCTCTCCAAATTCATATATAGATTTAACACAATTCCAATCAAAATCCCAGCATGATTTTTTGTAGCTATAAACAAGTACATTCCAAAATTTCTATGGAAAGGTAATGGAACTAAAATAATTAGAACAACTTTGAAAAAAAAAAGAATAAAGTTGGAAGGCTCATGGTACCCAATTTTAATACTTAATATAAAGCTACAGTAATCAAGACAGTGTGGTATTAGCAAAGGGATAGATGTATAGATCAGTGGAACAGAATAGAGTTTGAAAACAGACTCACAGAAATATGGCCAACTGATTTTTTTACAAAGGTGCAAAGGTTATTCAAAATAAAAACGATGATATTCAAACATTTGGTCATCCATATGCAAAAAAAATATGAACCACAACCTAAACTTCATGTCTTATATAAAAATTAACTCAAAAGGAATCACAAATCTAAATGTAAAACTATTAAAACTTTAAAAAGAAAAGAGAGACAAAAATCTTTGTGACTTTGAGTTAGGCAAAGAATTCTTAGATATGACACCAAAAGTACAATCCATTTATTAATTGATAAATTAGATTTCATCAATATCAAAAACTTTTTTCTCTGTGAAAGGCACTTTTAACAGAATGAAAAAATAAACTATATACTGGTAGAAATATTTTCAAATCATATATCCAACAAAGGACTTGTATCCAGCATATATAAAAACTCTCAACATTCATCAATAAAAGTAAGAGTAAACTAAATCAAAGCAAGCAGAAGGAAGGAAATAATAGAGATTAGAGTAGAAATTGATGAACTAGAGAATAGAAAAATAATGCAGAAAATCACTAAAAGCAAAAAGTTGATTCTTTTGAAAAGATCAACAAAAAATTGACACACCTTTAGTAAAAGTGACCAAGAAAAAAAGACTGAAAAAAACAAATTATAAACATAAGGAGTAAAAGGAAATTACCACTGACCTTACAGAAATAAAAAAGTATTGTAAGGGAATAGTTTGAACAATTATATATCAACAAATTAGAGAACTTAGATGAAATGGACAATTTCCTAGAAAGACACAAACTGCCAAACTTGACTCGAAGAGAAATAGAAAATCTGAATAAACCTATAATAAGTAAAGAGATTGAATTAGTAATCAAAACCAACCCACAAAGAAAAGTCCCAGGCCCAGGTGGCTTCACCAGTGAATTCTATCAAACATTTAAAGAATTAATATCAATTCTTCACAAACATTCTCAAAAAACAGAAGAGGAAGGAACATTTCACAACTCATTCTATGAAGCCAGTATTGCCCTGATCTCAAGACCAGACAAAGGCATCACAAGAAAAAGAAAAATGCAGACCAATATCCCTTATGCACATAGACGGAAATGTTTCAATAAACCACTAGCAGACTAAATCAGCAACATATAACAAGGATTATACACCACGAAAACGTGGAATTTATCCTAAGAATGCAAGGTTGTATTAACATCTGATAATCTTAATGTAATAAACCATAGCAATAGACTACAGAATTAAAATCCCATGATTTTGTCAATAGATGTAGAAAAAGCATTTGACAAAATTCAGCACCCCAGGTGGTAAGGGAGGAGGAGGAATGGGGAGTTATTGCTTAATGGGTGCAGAATTTCTATCTGGGTTGATCGAAAACGTTTGGTCATGAATAGTGGTGCTGGTTGTACAACATTGTGAATGCAATTAATACCACTGAATTGTACCCTTGAAAGTGGTTAAAATGGGGGACTCTGCGCTGATATGTTACCACAATAAAAGGGTTTTTTTTTTAATTCAACACCTTTTCATAATAATAATAATAAATTCAACAACCTAATAACCTAACAGGAAGAAGAGTTCCTCAATCCAATAGAGGACATCCAGGAAAAACCCATAGCTAACATCATAGTTAATGGTAAAAGGCTGAATGCTTTCCTCCTAAGATCGGGAACAAGACAAGGATGTACACTTTCACCACTTCTATTCAACATTGTACTGGAGGTTCTAGCCAAGGCAGAAGAATGAAATAAAAATCATCCATATTGGAAAGGAAGAAGTAAAACTATCTCTATTTTATTATGACATGATCTTGTATATAAAATATCCTAAAGAATCCACTAAAAATTATTAGAACTAATAAACGAGCTCAGGAGGTTGCGGGATATAAGCTCAATATACAGAAATCAGTTATATTCCCATACACTTGCAATGAACAACCCAAAAATGAAATTAAGAAAGGAATTCCATTTTCAACATCATCAGAAACAATACAATTCTGAACAATTAGTGCTGCCTCCCGCCACACGTGGCTTCAGCCCTATGCCCAAATCTAAGCATGACAAGAAAGTTTCTTCAACCAAAACTGCCAAGAAAGGCTTGGAACTGAAACAGAACCTGATAGAAGAGCTTCGGAAATGCGTGGACACATACAAGTACCTTTTCATCTTCACCGTGGCCAACATGAGGAACAGCAAACTGAAGGACATGCGGGACACCTGGCAAAAACAAGGTGATGATGGTGGCCTTGGGGTGAAGCCCATCTGACGAGTATAAAGACAACCTGCACCAGATGAGCAAGAAATGGAGGGGTGAAGTTGGTCTCCTTTCCATCACCTGCTCTAAACAAGAAGTAAATGTGTGGTTCACGAAATACACAACGCCCGAGCTGGTAACAAAGCCATCTTCACAGTGAGCCTGGATCCCGGGCACTGGAGCCTGGATCCCGGGCGCTGGAGCAGTTCCCTCGCTGCATGTTGCCGCAGGTGAGGCGGCTGGGCCTGCCCAGTGCCCTCAAGAGAGGTGCGGTGACCTGCTGCCCGACCCTGAGATACGCAAGAGGGTGACACGCTGACCCCGGAGCAGGCCCGCATCCTGAAGCTTTTCAGGTAGGAGATGGCTGAATTCAAGGTGACCATCAAATACGTGTGGGATGCACAGTCCGGAAGATTCAAACAAATGGGAGATGACTTGCCAGAGAGAGCATCCAAGTCAGCAGAAGAATCCGACTGGCTGGTATGCTTGGAACCGAGGGCCTCGTGGCAAGTCTCCACTCTCAGCTCCACGGGGTGTGCAGGTCTGGGGCCGCCCTCGGAGGGAGCAGCTGTAGACTTTGCTGTGGATGAAGAAAAGGGAGGACGATAGGGATGGACCGTTTCTGTAGAGAATAAAGCCGCATCTGCAGGGCTTTTCCCTGCAGATAGCAAAAAGAACTTTCCTTAGATAAAAAGGCCTTTCAATTCGTGCTTGTGTCTGGATTCTCAGGATGCCCTAAGTGTAAAGTTTTATTGCTGGGCTCTCAGTTCTGCTTCCTTGATCCATATGCCTATTCTTTTGAAAATACAATACTTCCTCGATTACCATAGGGTTGTACTAAGCTTTGAAATTAGGAAGTGTGAGTCCTCCAACTTTGTTCTTCTTCCAGATTGTTTTGGCTATTCTGGGTCCTTTGAATCTCCATATAAGTTTTAGGATCAGTTTGTCAATTTCTGTAGAAAAGCAGCTGGGATTTGATAGGGATTGTACTGAATCTGTAGCTCAGCTTTAGGAGTTCATGGTTATTTTAAGCAACTAAAGTTTGGAGTAGTCTGTTGTTCACTAGATAACTGAGGCACCAGCCCTCTGGGGGGACCTCCATTTTGTTATGGATGAAGGACAAAGGGGGATGACTCTTTTCTATGAAGAATAAAATTGTGTCTGCATCCGTCATAAAAATAATAAAATTCCTAGGAATAAATTTAACAGAAAAAGTGTAAAATGTATACTTCAACAACTAAAAAACATTATTGAAAGAAATTAAAGAAAACCTGAATAAATGGAAAGGCATTCCATGTTCTAGGATTAGAAGACTTAATATTGTTAAGATAAAAAAGCTCCACAAATTGATTTAAAGATTCAATGCAGTCTCCATCAAAATTTCATTTCTCTTCTTTGAAGAAATTGGCAAGCTAATCCTAAAAGTCACATAGAAAGTAATGGGACACCGAATAGCCAAAACAATTTGGAAAAAAAGAATAACAAAATTGGAAGACTCACACTTTCTGATTTCAAAACTTACCTCAAGGCTAGAGTAATAAAGAAGTATGGAACTTGCATAAGGATATGCATATAGTTCAATGGAATAGAACTGAGAGTCCAGAAGTAAACCCCACATTTATGGTGGATTGATTTTTGGCAAAGGTGTCAACTCAATTCAATGAGGAAAGAATAT
>JAQZBX010026435.1:0-28956 GCA_029593785.1 Cabassous unicinctus | reverse complement strand
CTATCTTCTATATTCTACCATAGAAGTTTATTTATTTTATTTAATCAATATTAGTAAAATAATACAATATTTGTCCTTTCGTGTCTTAATTATTTCACTTAATGTAAGTACTCAAGCTTCATCCATATTGTTACATCTGTCAGTACTTCAATCCTTCTTACAGCTGAATAATATTCATTCATATGTTTGTACCATATTTTGTTTATTCATTCATCTGTTAGACATCTGGGTTGCTTGCATCTTTGAAAATAGTGAATAATGAAACTATGAACACTGATGCACATTTATCTGTTCATGTCCCTGCTCTAAGTTCTCCTGGGTATATATCTAGTAGTGTGATTACGGCACATTCAATACTTAGCATCCTGAGTAAGAGCCAAACTGTCCTCCACAACATTTGCACCATTTTACATTCCCACTAGCAGTGGATGAGTATTTCTATTTCTCCACATCCTTACCAACATTTGTAGTTTTCAGGGATTTTTTTATAGTGGCAAATCTAATAGTTTTGAAATGATATCTCATTATAATTTTGATTTGCAATGCCATAATGTCAAGTGATGTTAAACATTTTTCATGTGCCTTTTAGCCTTTTGCATGTCTTCTTTGGAAAAATGTCTATTTATGTCTTTTACTCATTTTTTAATTGAGTTGTTTGTCTTTTTATTGATGAGTTGTAATATTTCTTGAAATCTGCTGGGCATTAGATCCTTATCAGATCATGGCTTCCAAATGCTTTCTCCAATTAAATAGGCTGCCTTTAAAATTTCTTGACAAAATCCTTTGGAGCACAAAAGTGTTTGTTTTTGAGGAGTTCCCATTAATTTAATTTTTCTTTGGTTGCTCATACTTTAAGTGTAAAGTTTATGAAACCATTGTGAACCATAATAACTCAAAGGTGCTTCTCTACATTTTCTTCTACTTGTATGATCCTTTCTTTTAAATTTATGTTTTTGATTCATCTTGAGTTAATTTTTGCATAATTTGTGAAATAGGGTTCTCTTTCATTCTTTTTGAGATGGATGTCCAGTTTTCCCAGCATCATTTATTTAAGAGAGTATTCTGCACCATTTTGGTGGACTTGGCAACCTTCTCAAATATCAGTTGGCTGTACATATGTGGTTCTATTTCTGAATTCTCAATTTGTTTCCAGTGATCAATATGTTTATCCTTGTGTCAATATTTTAAATAATTAAAAAATTTTAAAGATATTTAGATTACATAAATGTTACATGAAAATGTAGGAGATTCCCATATGCTTTACTCCCTACCTCTCCCACACTTTTCCAAATTAACAACATCCTTCATTAGTGTGATACATTTGTTACAATTAGTGTGGCATATTTGTTACAATATGGTACAACACATATTGGAGCATTTCCTCTAAGTGTGGATTATAGTTTATATTATAGTTTAAACTCTCTCCTGCACAATTTTGTAAGTTATGATAAAATATATAATGGCTTCTCCTGTCAGTGCAATGTCATTAAGGACAATTCCAATGTCCTGAAAATGCCCCTATATTACAACTATTTTTCCCCTGTCTCTCACCTCAGAACCTCTGGAGGGCATTGCCTCCATATCAATGATAAAAGTTCTTCCATTGCTAGTATAACAATAACTCTATAGCAAAATAACAGTAATCCTACTCTAATTCATCATTCATTCCCCAATCTTGAAGATTCTGTAATGGTGATGCCCACTCCACCTCTGATTGAGAGGGGGCTTAGATCCCATGGGGCAGATGGATGGGCCTATCTTGCTTGCAGGTGTAGACTCTCTCTGTTCCTTGGGATGGTTGTTGTCCATCATCATTTCCTTGTTAGTTGTCCTGGGTAAGTCCAGTGAACTTGAGGGTAGGTGTGGCAACTCTGTTAAGATTCAGGGCCTGACTGGCACATGGAAAGCCCAAAGGTTTAAGTTTCTTTGACGTAAACCTATCAACTCTAGTACTAGCTATGGGTTCAGATAGAAGGGACAGAAGAGCCATATGTAGGGAAACCATGACTAAGTCCAACACTGCCACACTGGGGAGCATAAATTCCAAAGTAGGGCCCCCTGGCAGAGCACCAAACTCCTGAGCTGTCAGTCCTGCTTATAGTGTCTGGATGTCTCTAGGGCCCTCAGGAGCCCACTATTTGAGTCAACATTGACTGTGTCAGTCAATGAGATCCTGCCGAGATATGCATAAGTGTATCCTCTGGGATGACCTCTTGACTCACTTTGAAATCTCTTAGCCATAAAAACTCATTTGTCTTTTCCCTTTCCCCCTTTTGGCCAAAGTCTTTTTCCTGGTGCTTTGCTAGTTGGCATTTAGTAATAATCCCTCAGTGCCAAGGAGATTCATCACTAGAAATCATATCCCAAGCCAAGGGGAAGGTAATGAATTTATATGCTGAGTTTAGTTTAGAAAGAGGCAACATTTGTGCAACAAGGAGGCTCTCAGGACATAACTTATGCAACATGTAATACTAGGCTGTTTCAATTTCAAAAGGAAAATTTCATAAGTACAGTCATCAATATCAAGGGCCCATCAAAGGTCCATCCTCTCTCATTAATCAATTCCCCTGTACTTGGGGAATTCTTTATGTCTTATTAGAGAATGTGACAGAACTCCCCAGGATGGAAATTGGATATTTTTTGTTATTATTCAGATCTCTACCCACCATAACAATGCCCCATTTACACCTGAACCCATTAATATGCCTTATAGGTATGCCTGAGGTGAAAATCCTCCCATGTATCCCCCATCACTGACATCCCATACCAATATCCTCCCCTGCCACAGTTGTAGCTCTTCTGTGATCCAAAACTTCTTCAAAAATGAAGCCAAGAAAATAACTGAATAAAATTAATAAGAAAATGAATAATAATGATAGTTTTAAAAATGACAAATAAAATACAAAAAATTAAATAAATATGAAATAATAAAAGAAATAATAATAAATAAAATTAATAAAAACTTTTGCATCATGTCTTTCATCACATAGGGTCTGTTGTCTTGTGTGTACAGTGACATTTTCTTCCATTTATTCCCCTTGTGTCTTGTTTATTTCATTGTATCTTCAAAGAAGCTTTAGGTTACAGAAAAGTCACATATAGAATATGGGGGATTCCCATAGACCAAATATGTTCCCCCTTTTCCCCTTTCCCCTAATAATAACATTTTGCATGTGGATCATACATTTGTTACAAAATTAATGTACAAATATTGAAGCATTGCTTCTAACCATGGTCAATGATTTATATTGTGGTTTACATTTTGGAACATACACTTTTATAAATTTCAATGAAATTTAAAATGGCCTATATCCAACATTGCAATATCATGATAAACAATTCCAATAATCCCCAAATGCCCCATGTTCCATCTATTCTATTCCTCCCTCTCCCCTCAGGACCCATGGCAACCACCAGTTGTCACTCCATGAAGAACAAGATTCATAGTTACTTGCAACAATTGCGGGCTTGACGTACTGGCCTGTCTTCGCCTATTACCACTGCCTTTCCTCTTGAGAGACTCCTGCTCCTCTATTTGAGAATATAACAGGAATCCCCAGCATGGGAGATCTACACCTTCCCATTCATTGTGTGGATCTCCACCCACTGATAAATTGCTCTATGATAGGATCAACACTAACATACTCTTTAGAAGCCTCCCCTGGGGTTCCCGGTCCTGATTCCCTGCGCCCCCCCAATCTAACACCATATACCAGTATCCCTCCCTTGCTTTATTTGCCAGAAAAAGAAGAAAAAACTAAAAAACATTCCTAACATTGTACTTTCAACTACATACCCGAAAATCCCCAGAGTTCATCTGCTCCCTCCCCTGAACCTCCCCACAGTTCCATGGGCAGTACAACTTCCCCATTCTAGTCCCCTCACAGGGTAGGACTGCCCAACTGAATAGAATCACTGCAACACTGTCAAGTCCATCTACTGCACAACTACACCGGTCCACCTTAGCAAAGATCTTGCCCATATGGGCATTAGCTCACAACCCTCTACTCCCTTTCTGTCTCTTGTAAACCTATCTTCCAGACTCTAACTCAGTGAGTCTTCTCAATTTGCTTAATTCATATCAGTGAGGTCATGTAATATTTGTCCTTCAGTGCCTGGCTTACTTCTCTTAACATAAAGTCTTCAAGGTTCAACTACATTATACCATGTGTTAATTACTGCAGTCCATACAGCTGAGTAATATTCCATAATATATATATACCAGAGTTTGCTTATCCATTAATCAGTTGACGGACATTTGGGTTGTTTCCAACTTTTGGCAATAGTGAATAATGCTGCTATGAACATTGGTGTGCATATATCTGTTCATGTCTTTGTTTTCAATTTTTTTGTGTATATACCCAATAAAGGATTGCTGGATCATATGGCAGTTCTATAGTTAGCAGGTTTGACCACTCTACCTTTGTAATATGATTTAATGTCCTGTATTGAAAGTTCTAATTCATTCTTCCTTTACAAGATGTTCCTGCTTATTTGGGACCTCTTATCCTTCCAATTAAATTTGATAATTACCTTTTCCATTTAAGTAAAGAAGGCTGTTGGAAGTTTTATTGGGATTGTGTTGAATCTGTTAATCAATTTGGGTAAAACTGACATTTTAACAGTATTTTGTCTTCTGAATCACAAACATGGACTGTCGTCATTTATTTAGGCTTTCTTTCATTTCTTTCAGCATTGTTTTATAGTGTTCTGTCTTCAAGTCCTTTACTTCCTTAGTTAAATGTATTAGCAAATATTTGATTTTTTAGTTGCTCTAGTAAATGGGAGTTTATTTTTTATTTCCTCCACAGATTGTTCATTACTAGTGTATAGGAACACTACTTTTTTTTGTTTATTTATCTTATATCCTGCTTCTTACCTGAACTTATTGATGAGCTCTAGTACCTTTGTTGTAGATTTTTGGGAATTTCTATTAATAGGAGCATGTCATCTGCAAATAGTGAAAATTTTAATTCTTCCTTTCCAATTTCAATACATTTTATTTTTCCATACCAGACTGAGCAAGAACTTCTAAATGATGTTGAATAAGAGTGATGACAGTGGACATCCTTGTCTTGTTATGGATCTTAGGGGCTAAGCTTTAAGTCTTTAACCATTGAGAATGATGTTATCTGTGGGTTTTTCATATATGCCCTTTATCATGTTGGAGATGTCACCTTCTATTCCTATTTTTCTAAGTCATTTTTATTATGAAAGGATGTTGGATTTTGTCAAATGCCTTATCTTCATTGATAGAGAGAATCAGGAAGTTTTTTCCTTTGATTTGTCAATGTGGTGTATTACATTATTCTTGTGTTGAAACACCCTTGCATATATGGTATAAAATCCACTTGATCATCATGTATAATTAGTTTGTATTGCTGGATTCATTTTGCAAGTGTTTTGTTTAGGACTTTCCATAGAAGTTTATTGGAGAGCTTAATCTGTAATTTGATTTTCTTGTTGCATCTTTTATCTGGTAGTATTATTAAGGTGATATTGTTCTCATAGAATGAGATAGGTAATGCTCCTGCCTCTTCAAACTTTTGGAAGACTTTGAACAAGATTGGTATTAATCCTTTTTGCAATTATTTTTATAATTCAACTGAGAAACCATCTGGTCCTTGGCTTTTGTTTTTTGGAGGTTTCTGATTACCTAATTCAATATAATTACTTGAGATTAGTATGTTCAGGTCTTCAGTTTCTTCTTTATTCAATATATATTATTTGTGTGTTTCTAGGAATCCATTCATTTCATGTAAGTTGTATAAATGTTGGAATATTGTTATTCATTATATCCTCTTATGATCCTTTTTATTTCTGTGGTGTCAGTGATGATGTGCCTTCTCTCATTTCTGATTTTATTTGCTTTCATCTTTGTAAATTTTTCATTGTTAGTCTCATTAAGGGTCTGTGAATATTATTATTATTCTCAGAAAACTATCTTTTGGTTTTGTTAATTTTTTATATTGTTTTTATTCTCAATTTAATTTATTTCTGCTGTAATTTTTATTATTTATTTCCTTCAACTTGCTTTGGGATTAGTTTGCTCTGCATTTTCTAATTCCTCAGGGTATATTTAGGTCTTTAGTTTTAGCTCTTTCTTCTTTTCTAATGCAGACATTTAGGGCTATGAATTTCCCTCTCATCATTGCATTCACTGCTTTCCATAACTTTGGATATGTTGTGTTCTTATTTTCATTCAGTTCAAGATATTCACTGTTTTTTCTTGCAATTTCTCCTTTGACTCAGATTGTTTAAGATTGTTTCATTTTACACCCATATATTTTTGAATATTTCTGTTCTCCACTTATTATTGACTTGCAGCTTCATTCCACTGTATTCAGAGTAAGTACTTTGTATAATTTAAATATTTCTAAATTCATCAAGATTTGTTCTATGACCCACCATTATTAAAGATATGTCTTTTCTCCCCTCAGGTTGCCAGTGTTTGGCCCAGGCATTTTATGGCACCCTGGTTAGGTGAATAAATGCTTATGATTGTTCTCTCTGTTTGGTAGATTTTTCCTTCTATTAATATATAGTGACCTTCTTTGTCTCTTGTAATAGTTTTACATTTATAGTCTATTTTTTAATGATATGTACCCCAGCTCTTATCAAACATATTTGATAGAAGATTTTCTGATCAGCTCTTATCAAACATGTTTGATAGAAAATTTTCTGATCATTCACAAGGTCATAACCAGTTTCCAAGGCATGCCTTTTAACTGCTTAGGAATGGAATGTTGTTATGAACGGATAGAAGGGGAAAGAACTGGAAGTTTTGTGGAATAAAGTGCAAAGCAATATATGCCACAATGTCATATAGAGTTTTTATATTATGTTATCCAGTCTGCCAATCTGTATCTTAAAATTGGGGAATTTAATCCATTAACATTGAATATTATTACTGTAAAGACAATACTTACTTTAACCATTTTACTTTTAGGTTTTAAATGTTATACCTTATTTTTGTTTCTTTTTTTCCCTTTTAGTTACTCTTACTAATAATATTTATTTCTACACTCTCCTCCAAACCTTGTTCTCCTGTATTTTCCCTTCAACCTGAAGAAACTGTCTTTAGTATTTCTTGAAGGGAAGGACTCTTGTTGGTAAAATCTCTCAATTTCTGTTTATTTTTGAATATTCTAATCTCTCCCTCATATTTGAAGGAAATTTTGCTGGATACAGAATTCCTGGCTGGCAGTTTGTCTCTTTCAGTACCTTAAAAATGCCAGTCCACTGTCTTCTGACCTCTATGTTCACTTGAGAAATCATCAATTAATCTTACTAAGCATCTATTGTATGTGATGATCACTTTTCTCTTGCTGTTTTTAGAATTCTCTCTTTATCTGTGGCATTTGAAAATCTGATTAGTAAGTGTCTTAGAGAAGTTCTTTTAGGATTTATTCTATTTGGTGTACACTGCACTTCCTGGATATGTCTATCTATGTCCCTTATAAGAGTTAGGAAATAACAGTCATTATTGAAGTATACTCTGTGCCTCCTTTACTTTTCCTTCTAACTCTGGGACAATCATAAGGCATATGTTTGTGTATTTTGCATTGACATTCAATTCCCTGATACCCTGCACACTTTTTTACATTTATTTTCTATCTTTTCTATCTGCACAATTCTGGATGTTCTATCTTTTACTTCATTAATTCTTCCCACTGCCTGTTTAAGTCTGTCATTTTATGGCTCTTCTATATTTTTAATTTCTTCTATTGTGCTTTTTTGTTGCCATAAGATCTGTTCTTTTTCTATGCATGCTAACAATTTCATTTTTATGCTCACCCAGTGTCTTCTTAATATCTTTCATCTCCTTGAATTGATTTATGAGATTTGTATGGACATTTTTGATTAGTTGTTCCAAATTTTATGTCTTCTGCAGCTTATTAGTTTGTTCCTTTGACTGGGCCATAGTTTCTTGTTCGTTGGTGTCTAGAATTCTGCTTATCTTGATGGGCTAACTCTGTTAATCAGTTTCTCCCTCTGGCATAGGGTTTTATTTTTGTTTGGCTTAGTGGTAAGTCTCTTCTTTTAAACTTGTTTTCAACTCTTCTAAATCTTTGGAATTCTTGTGTTTAACTGAAACAAGAAAAGATAAAGAAACAAGGAAGTTAAGTAAAAAGCAAAAATAGAGAGAGAGACCAAAAAAGAGGAAAGAAGAAAAAAGAGGAAAATGGATATAAGGAATATAAATATATGAAAAGAAAATAATAAAAAGGAAGAGAAGAAAATGAAAAAAAAATGATTAGGAGAAAAGGGGGAAAAGAACCACAAAAAATGGTAGAGGGAAAAGAAAGGAAAAAGAAAAAATGAAATAGAGAAGAGAAAGGGAAAAATAAAACAAGTCCCTCTCTCAGTCCAGAGGTGTCTGCTTAGGCCGATCCTTTTTGACCATCTGTGTCCAACTATTGCCTCACAGCTCCACCTCTTCCCAGTTATCTGAAAGAGGAGAGAAAGAAAAAAATCTAATCCAGGCCTCCTTCTAAGGCCAACAGCATCAGGATGGTCCTCTCCACACTGGCCACCTATGTGGATTGTGCTAATTCTCTACTACCCTGCTGGAGTCCCCCTCCCTTGCTTGTGCCACTCTCCTGGTGCCCAGCTGGTCATCCCAATCAAGTAACCCATGCCTTTCACTCCATGGCTCTTTCCATGTGCCCAACTAGGATCCCCACACTGCCCACCTGATTACTCTGTGGCTCCATTGCTCACCCCTGAGTCCAGCTGGAACCTCCTCCTAGGCTCACATTCCATTCACTCCCAGTACTTCTCAGCTGGTTTTTCAGCTGAACCCTATTTCACTGACTTTCTACTCCAATGGCTTTCAAGGCTGCTGTTTCCCTTATGCCCAGCAAGTCACCTGACTTCTTGCCACTTCTGGTAGACAATTGCAGCCTGTTGCAACCTAATCCACCATAATCATCTGACCAAATTCAATTTTATCTCAATATTAGAATTACTATTTATTGCTTGCATTATTTTTTAAATAACAAGTTTAATTAACAGAAATTACTACAGTATATGGCAAGTGTACCTAGCAGAGTTTCATTGGTGTCGGAGGAAAAATGGTGCCTGTCTTTTTCACTGTTTGCATGCCAGGGCCTTTTGGGGTTCCATAAATATTTACACATGGTGCATAGTCAACTCTGAAAATTCTTTCCCTACCTCAGTCTGGAGAATCCATTTAACTTAACGCACTTGGAAAGCCTGGAGGCAGAGTGCTGCTTCAGGCTTCCATTCAAGTTTCCACTCCCTTCAGGGAGAAAGCCACTGAAAGTGGCCTCTGGAGTCCTTTCTATGATTGGCTGGTATCCTGGGTACTCACACCTCCCACTGGCTCTATGGACATCTGCTGTCAGCTTGCATAATTTTTGCATATTTATATTTTAATTCTACATTATGAGAAATGATCTTCAAATCTCTCTAAACTATCCCAAATTATATTTTAATGCTAAAAATTATGTATATAAACAGACATAACTTACTTTAGCACCCTAGCTTTCTTGTGTCTCTGCTTTATTTTATGATAGCAAAATGCAAATGCAAAATCATCCTTTATCTCCTAGAATATGTACAACTTTTACAATGTCCAACTGTCCCCTAAATGCCTCAGTACATTGGTATCATTTAAAAATTATCATCTTTCTTATGTAAAATCTAGATTTCGTCCAATCATTTTTAATCATGAGATGTTTGTTTAAAATTGTGAAAGCTCCTGAGGATCTCCATACCTTGAACCTGAATGGCTGGTGAACTTTTGTTTAGTGATATATAGAAATGGAGCTGATCACAATTTTCTTTGGTACCATCAATACCATGTAGCAGGATTCTTTCCTTTCAGGCTTCAATTCACAAACACTGCCCATGGTTTCCACTGACAATTTTCTGTTTCTATTTCTATGGAGAGAAACACTCAGCAATTTTTAAGCCTGCACAAGGCAGCATACTGAAAGTTGAATACAGCTTATGCTAACATGTTAAACCAAATCTAAATGAGCACACCAGGTTTCAGGATTACAAATTCATTCCCTCTGTCAAAGGCTCCTTTCATCTGAATTTTAAGAATTCCAAGAGCACCAATCCCTCTTTCTACTTCCATATGTGCTATTACTGAAGGTCTCCTCTCCTGCTCATTAGCCAACCAGTTTCATATTGTGTTTTCTGATATGTATAAATATCAATTTGCTAGTACTATCATATTGTCTTTACCACTGAGGATCATAACTTTTTTATGTGTTGATTATTTTTATGGAGTTCTCATCTGGATAAAATATAAGTGAATTTTATTTGGAATAAAAGTCTAGTGAATATTTTAAGGAGAAATGAAAGATGAACATGCTTATTGAACATGTTTAATCTTTAATAAATAGACATTTATATGGAACATAGTTGGATTTCAGCCATTTGTTCCTCACAGTTATTCAGTTCCTACTATTGCTATATCAAGTTCATTCAAATGCATCCTCAATTTCCTATTTTCCACTTCTTCCTTATATAAATATGTTACATTTGTGGCTTCAGGTTTCGTTGTTATCAATATACAAGGTTAGAAACTTGACCCCAACACATCCTGCTAGAAACAAAATTTGTAATTTAAATTTCTCAGAGCAGAAAGCACAAAATTCCCTTGTTAGTATGTATAATGGTAAAATCCAGCTCACATGGTGAACTTTGCTCCAAGAGTCACTTGTTATTCAAAAGTAAATGTGGGGAAATGGTTAGAGTTGATGATAACAAATAATGAGAATAATTAACACTTCTGATTTATAAATGTGTTTGCTGCTAAAAGGGGTAGTATAGAGGGGTTAATGTCAATTGAAAGAAAGCTGAAGGATAACCTAGGGACTCTAGAACATAGTGATTTCTGGGGTAGATGATGATAGTGGTTAACAGAACAAATACAAGAATGTTCCTCTATTACAAGGTGTTAAAATATGAAATACATGGAAAAATATAACTAATATAACATACAGACTCTAGTTACAGTAACACTGGAATATTTTTACAGTAATGACAAAGAAGGTATTATATCAATGCTAAGAATCAGTAATGGTGGGGTATGGGACTTTTCCTTTTGAAGTGATGAAGACATTTTGAAATGGACTGAGCTAATGACAGTACAGCTCTGGATGGATTGTAAAAGGCAAGGGACTGTTTAACACAGTAAAACCCATGGTGAATGATAGACTGTGTTAAACAGTGCAAATATGAGAATACTCTCTCATGAGTTATGACAAGTATACACTACTAATACATGGTGTTAATAATAGATTTTTTGGGGAAAATACACCAACTATAAGCTATGGACTATAGATAGCAGTATTGTTATAATTCATAACACATGTTTCACAAAAATGTAATGTGTTGGTGTTGGGGCAATATATGAAAATCTTGTATGGTATGCATGATCCTTTTGTTAACTCACAATTTCCCAAATAAAAATGAAATAAAAATTAAAATTTGGAGCATTTAAAGATGAATGCACAGTAAACAATGCTTCAAGCAGGGAGGCTCCTGAGGGCTCTAGAGACATCTAGACTTTATAGGCTGAGCAGACTATCTCAGGAATTTGTCACCCTTTCAGTGGACCTTACTATATGTCTCCCAATGTAACAGGGTTTGATTTGTTTAAAATTTCCCTCTACATGACTCTTCTATCCCTTTTATTTGAACCTATAATTAACACTTTTCTCATTAAACATATGTAACAAATACTTAAAACTTCAGTCTGTTCATATGTCAGTTGAGCCCTGAATAACAGCTGAAATGCAACATCTACTCTCCAGTTCATCAGACTCACCCAGGACAGTTAACAATATGATGGTGATGGAGAACACCCATCCCAATAAACAGAGAGTATCTATAACTACAAGCAAGACAGTTCCATCCATCTGTCCCATGGAATCTAAGCCCCCTCTCAACTGGAAGCTGAATGAGCATCACCAACCATCCACTGAGAGATTCATTTTAAATGAAAGCTGAAGGCAAGAATTAGCCTGATAAAAGTTTATAAGGCAAATTATGTCATATTCCAAAATAGAAAAAGACACTAGGAAGCTTTGGGAGAAAGTTTTGTGGAAAAAATGGAATTTCATTGAATGGTAGAGGATGTGTTCTAAAATTAAGTATTACAAAAACAATTGAGAATATATGTTAAAAATATATAAAAATAGCAGACTGATATATAAAATGTAACATATCATGACTAAGTTATATTAATGTCAGAAATATGAGGGGTATAGCATAGGAAATTAAATATCATAATTGCTGAAAACAATAGAGCTTAACATTTAAATATTAAACAATGATGCCTTGTTTCCAGAAGAGAATTCTGTTCCAGTAGAATGATTAATTATTAAAATGCATCAAAGATTTAGAATAACAATTCTTAATTTGAAAGGAAAATCTCCTAGTTTAAATAAAATAAAACTGAAAATATACAATATGGAAGCATCATTGCATAGAGAACCAGTGAAATAGGAGCATATTTAGAAACTTTATTAGGTAGCATTTTGAGGCAAGACAGAGAAAATAAAATATATAAGAATTAAGAAAAAAGAAACAGCTTGTGAATTAGGTTTCATGCAATATATAAGAAATATGTATATAATACACATACCTTACAAAAATAATATCTGAATATGGTTTGAGAAGACAATGCGATGCAAATGTAAATAAATAAAAAATTCTTATAAAATAATAACAAAATTGAAAATATATTTTAAATGAAACACAAGACAATTACATGAAATATATATTAATATACTAGATATAAAGTAGAAATACACAAGGATGTATGGAAAATAGTAATTTCATTGAGAGATATTATATAAGTCAATTAATGCAGAGATTAACCAAAAGTATTGATTGAAAGAATATTGAAGACTTTTAAATTTTATTAACTTATAAAATGACCCCAGGAAAATTTCCCAACATATTATTTTTTGAAAGAATTTGACAAATAATCCATAAAATTCAAATGAATCACATATATTTTAAATATTTCAAAGGAAGAAAAGTATGTTATTCTGAATACATATCAAATATTGCTAAAAAATAATAGCAAGTAAACATTTTGGCAGAAGCAGACAATCAAACAGTGCAAGAGAACAGAGGAGTTATACAGAAGACCCAATAAATTCCAGATGCAATGATTTACTGTTTGGGGATATTATGTATATTTTTGTAAACAGATCTAAGACAATTGTGTAAAAATATTTGAAAAATGAAATTTTATTCATATTTCTGAACATACACAAACCAATTCTATGTAGATTAAAGAATAAAATATGAAAACAATGTAATACTTGCAAGATATATTCATATATTTAAAGAGGGAATTTCTCAGGAGTAGGAGGAGGAGAATTAGGAAAAGGAGACAAAAAAGATATAAAAATACACAAAATGGGAATAGGTTTGTGAACTTGAATGCATTCCATGATGAATTCTTTTGTCAAAAGGAAACTGAGAAAAGAAATCCAAACTACGAAGTAAATGAAAATAAACGCCAGTCATAAAACCAAAAAAGGTATTTCAAAGGAAGAGCACAAATATCTTATTTATACATAACACTATGTTTACACATAACACATAACAGTATATTTCAAAGGAAAAGCACAAATATCTTATTTACACATAACAATATGTTCCATTAGTGTTGTTAGAAAATGTAAAACTATAGTCAAAATGAGACAAATTCATTAGATTGTAAAAAATAAATCTGGAAGCCCCAACTGTTCATGAGTATGAGGAGCAAAGGAAATGTTTATGCATTACTGGTATGTTTATATAAGTTGGTAGAGTTGCTTGGGAAAACTAACGGATATTGGATAAGACAAATAAGACAGGGTTGCAGTAACCAATAAACCTTAATTGTTGATGATAACATCAAAGTTCATTTTCAACTTGGGATACATGCCCCTTGTTTGTTGGCTATAACTTTGCTCAACATCCACTTTCTATGCCCAGGCTATAGGAGTAGCCTCTTTATGAGATGTTACTGCTTCCTGTGGCAGAATGAAAAGATATTTAAACATGTATCAATATGCTAGGTCTTTAATCAATGTTCCTATTTTTGTTCAAATTTCCATGCTAAAGAACATCAAGTGGTGAAGTCTGACATTAATGAAGGCTCTCTTAAATGGGCACTAAACAGACAGCCATCTCAGAAGGGACATCGGGTATTTTACAAAATGGCCCAAATTAGGCTTTATTATTAAATACAAATACACATGATAAGCCTGCATTTTCAGTTGAGAGATTGACTACTTGCAAGATGAAAGAAAATATCATGAAAACAAAAGAGAGAAACATGGTAAAAACTCTAGGATCCTGGAATGTTTAAGACTATTTTAATAATCATGGGTTTAACTAAAAATGTGATTTGGAATATAATATATTCTTCCTTTCACATTAACAATATATTATTAGTGTACCATGATAATATAGATTAAATTTTGCATGTTAAACTTTTTCAACAAAGTGATCACATATCTATTAATATTTATTTATATCCTTGAGGATACTGTCAAGTGAATGTAGCATATTTGACCCTGATTTCTGAAATATATTAATTCTAGCTGATTAATATTATTTCCTACTGAGGAGTTCAGCAACTGACTAAGTACCTTTGTGGGGTTTTTTTAAGGCCTAATTATAGGCAACCACAAAGGCTTTACATGACAGACAGCATGAGTGAAAAGTTGACTTCCCCACACCAGAAGTTGTGCCCAGATGGTGCACTGCAGTTTCTGAAGGGACTTGCATTCAAGGCACCAGACCCTTCTGGCCAGTCATCATCTTGAACATTTCTGCATTCTTAGACTAGCCATTTACATCAGGAGTCCAAAACTGAGACTTCCTAGTGGTCATCTCCTGAGCACTCCTTGTTGCCGGGAGTGGGGGAGTTGTTGAAGAAACTTTGCCACTGAGGCTCAGTACTTGGTACTTTTACTTTTCAACTCCTAGACCCTGCAACCATAAAACTGCAGAAAAGTCTTTTGTTCAGGGTTTGCTTAGCAGTGAAATGATCCCATGCTGTGCTGATCCATCTGAATCTTCATCTCTGGCACTGATCCATTGTGAAATACAACAGATGGGAGACATCAGCTCTCCTCTTGCTTATTCTGTCATAAAAAGTAATTTAAGTCTGCACTGTTTCCTTTCATTTTGGCATTGACTGTTTAATAAGCTACCTTGGGCATCTAGCACAGTAGCTGAGATTTTACAAGATTGGTGCAGTGACTAGGGCAGCTAATTAAGCACAATGCCACTCTGAGATAACAGAAGGCCTAAAGATCCCATGGTGTACTTTTGAGAGATGCTGGAAGTGGCAACAAGGCTTTCAGAAACTATGATGTTAGATAATTTGTAAGAGTTTGAGGGTCCTATGGGGATAGCAAAGATAATGAGATAATTAACAGGACTTTGGGAAATTTTTAAAATGTTAGTAAATACATTAATATATTCTAAGTGATAAAGTATGATTTTGCTTCCATATATTGCTACAAAAAGAAAATATCACAGATTAAAGAGACCTAGAGTTCTAATGATATTTTATATGTGTATATGCTCAAGTTCATTCTTTCAAAATATCTTTGGGGATATTTTAAATATTTGAAGAAACATTTTTGGTAAGATAAAATTAATCATAAATATAGTGAAAATATATAAGAATTAAATAAAAAGGAAATTGGCTTATATCCATCTGTCTATAATTCTGTGTATACCTAGTTAACTTACTAGCTTCCAATTCATCACCCATGTATTAAACATTTAGAATAAAAGCACTGAATGTATTCCATGATCTGTGATAATAAAAGCCTGTAGCAATAGGTTATCAGATGTTACAGTTATAGAACCTCTTGCTAAGCACTACTGAGGAAGAAGTGGGAGCAGAAAAAAATGAAATTATGAGTGAAAACTACAAATTAAAATCCTGAGAGAATTTCTTTGGAGAAGAAAATTTTAATTAACCTGATTAATAGAGCCTTCTTCATGCTGAGCATATTAATTAAAGGCATACACTCACATATATCAATACAGAGCTTCAGAAATCCATAAAATAAAATAACAATTTGTAAAGAGAAAGTCAAAAGGAAGCAGAATAGTAATAGAATTTTATCAAGACTTTGTGGATTAGATATCAAAGGGTCTACATATTAAAATATCTGGAGGAGAATAACTTGGACAGTAATTCAACATATAATATATTTAAATATATTCAGGAGATAGTGCCAATTAAAGACATATTCACTCAGGCAAAGATCTAGAAATGTAACTCCCAAATTTTGTATAACTCCTACCTGATATAAAGCTGAGTAATGATGTATTTTCCCAGGAACCAGATGTGCAGATGATTCAGATATTAACAAGTCAATTTTAAAACATTTACATAACAGTGTATTCAACCACAAAATATTAAAATATAAGAGCACATTTCAGGCATTGGAGGAATACAACCAAATTTCAGACTTTTATTAGTATTATTGATTTTGAATAATATTAGGCTTGTGTTATCCATGAAACTCTTGCTAGTATAGTGATTAAAATATATTGAGCCATATTGAGCATGGTGTGTCAGTTGTACCAGTTGTAGGTTGAAGGATGAGTTCCTTTTGAGAGAACATTTCCCTGAGAGATTTCTTTCATAATTAATATTGTTTTTCTTTTTAAAGAAGCTTTAGATTACTAAATGTTACATAAAATATATAAGGAATTCCCATATTCCCCACTCCCTCCCCCTCCCACACTTTCCCACATTAACAACATCTTTCATTTGTGTGGTACATTTGTTATAATTCATGAACCCATCTTGAAGCATTGCTATTAACCATGAACTACAGTTTACATTACAGTGTACACTTTGTCCCACACAATTTTGTAAGTTATGACAAAATATACAATGGCCTGTATCCATCATTGCAATGTCATGCAAGACAAACCCAATGTCCCAAAAATGCTCCCGTATTACACCTATTCTTCCCTCTGTCTCCCCTCAGAACCTCTGGTGGCCACTGCATTTACATCAATGATAAGAGTTGTTCCATTGTTAAAATAATAATAATAAGTCTAGAGTAGAATAATAATAAGTTTACTTTATTCCATTGTTCATTCCCCAACCATGAGGATTTGGGAATGGTGATGCCCACTCTGCTTTTAATTAGAGGGGGCTTAAATCCCATGGGGCAGATGGATGGAGCTATCTTGCTTACAGTTGCAGACAGTCTCTGTTCCTTGGGATGGGTCTTGTCCATCATCATCTCCTTGTTGGTTTTCCTGGGTGATTCCAATGAACTGGAGATTAGGTGTTGCAAGTCCGCTGAAATTTAGGACTCAACTGACACTTGGATGGAACAAAGATTTAAGTCCTTGGGACATATATTTATCAAGTTTAGTGCTAATTATGTGTTCAAATAAAAGGGGTAGATGAGCCATATGTAGAGAACCTATAAATGGGTAACTCTGTTACCGTGGGGAGCATAAATCCCAAAGTAAAGCCCACTGACAAGGCTGCTGAATTCCTGAGCTGTTTGCCCTCCTTAGAGTTTCAGCTCTATTCAACTCTAGAGCCATTAGGAGCAATCCGATTTGAAGCACTGCTTACTGTTGCCGTCAATGAGATCCTACTGAGACTTGCAGAAGCATAACCTCTGGAATTACCTCTGGGATCACTTTGAAATCTCTTAGCCATAAAAACTCATTTGTATTTACCATTTCCCCTTCTTGGTCTGTGGCTTTTTCTGTATTCATTGTTAGTTTGTACTTGGTAATAATCAAGTGTTGGAGAGGTAGTGGAAGAAAGCGAACAGTTATCCACTTCTGGTGGGAATGTAGAATGGTGCAGCCATTGTGGAGGACAGTTTGGTTGTTCCTCAGGAATCTAACTATGGAACTGCCATATGATCCAGTAATGCCACTGCCGGTTATACACCCAGAAGAACTGAAAGCAGGGACACAAACAGATATACGCACACCAATGTTCATAGCAACATTATTCACTATTGTCAAAAGTTGGAAGCAACCCAAATGTCTATCAACAGATGAATGGATAAACAAAATGTAGTACATACATACAATGGAATATTACTCAGCTGTAAGAAGGAATGCAGTATTAATACATGGGGTAACATGGATGAATCTTTAAGACCTTATGTTGAGTGAAGTAAGTCAAGCAATGAAGGACAAATATTATGTGACCTTGCTGATATGAATTAAGCAAATTCAGCAGACTCACAGGTTTACAGGAGGTTTACAGGAGACAGAAAGGGAGTAGAGGGTGGTGACCCAATACCTATAAGGGCGAAATCTTTAATAAAGTAAAAGGGTGTGGTTGAGCAGTGGATGGGTGTGACAATAGTGCAATGTCATTGTTTGGTTCGGTGGCACGGATCTGTGAGGGAGAGGATGGGGGGGTTGTTTTGGACTATCCATGGGACTTGGGGAAGGAGCAGATGAACTCTGGGAATTTGCAGTTCTGTGGTTAAACTTATGTGAAAGTTATGGCCAATGTCTAAGATGATGAGCATGTACCCTCTTACATGAACAAGTACATTTTGAGGAAGAACACAGTCAGAGATCGCTGCTTTGTTGAGATGGAAAATTCCAGAACAAATTCACGGATGATCATCAGATTTCTCCTTTCCATTTACTCATTAAATCTAGAGTGGCAAAATAATTCAATTGTGGAGTCCAGTAATGTCAAACTTCTCATTCACAGGGTCACAAGTTCGTGTGTGTGCACATGTGTGTAATAAAGAAATATCTAATCCCTTGCTGTCTTGGATGTTTGTCAACTAGATCTTGTATTTGTGTTACTGTCATGTATATACAATATAAAATTTAATTCAATAAAGAATGATAGTTCATACAAATAAAAATACAGTTTTAAATAATGAATATTTGTTTATATTATAGGGTCAAATGTGTTGCTAATTCCACTGTATTAATGCAATTAATATATAAATATTAATTTTAATTAATTTAATTATTTTCACGGTCTTGCTTTTTTAACAAATCAATTTTATTGATATGTATTAATAAGGCATAAATTCATCCAAAGTGTACAATCAATAGTATTTGGTACTATCACATAGTTGTGCATTTATCACACTAATCATTCTTAGAAGATCTTCATTATTCCAGCATCAATAACATCAATACTAAAATTGACCTACAAGAAAAATTTACACTTATTGAGTAGTTATCCCATCAATTTGAATTTTATATTCATATTGTCAGATTTCCTTAATTTAGCTTTCTTTCCCCTTGTTAGAATAAGTTTTGGTCTCTCAAATTACAAGCTTGCTTTTTCTCTTAGGTTCAGTATCACTTCTTTGTTCTCCTGCTGATCACTTGATTAAAGGTTCTAGCTGGTGTAATAAGTCATCTGGAGCCCAGATATTGTGGATTGGATTTTCAAGTCCCTTTACCATAGCAGCTTATGTGCATTTTTTTTTTGAAGAAGAAGAAGATAATATTATTCACGATACCCATCAAATTCTCCATTTAATAACTTTTTGCTCTCCAACTTCTCAATGGATTCCTAATCAAAATATTTGTGAGTGCATTTTTGGGACAATGAATGAAATTTAATGACTTCTATGGCATAACAATTTTCCCTTCTGAATTTTCATCAGAAACCATAACCATGAATCTATCCTATATGGTAGTAATCAGATTTGCCAAGTCTCATGATTTCCCTGGAATTTTATTATTTCTGACTTATATCACCTGCTTTGTATTTATAATATTAAGTCTTGTAATTGTCCCCCAATAGGTAACAACTTGTCATCAGAAAGTTTCATGAACTAAATTTGACATTTTACTTTGTGTTAATCCATTGCTACTCTTAACACAAATTAAAAAAAAAAAAAAGATTGAATCCACTTTTTGTCAATAGGCTGTGAATGAAAAGGTGATGGAAAATATTTCCCCAATTATCTTCCTGATTATGATGACTTCACTATCTTGGAATCCATTATTCTTTTATTGTGCTTGTGGAATCTGCTTATTCCCTTCTGATTCCTATTTAAAACTTGGTCATTTATCCAGTGAATGAATCCTCATTATTATTGATATTGCCACCTGGCCAAAGATTTTTTCTCTCTTCTCACTCTTGCTAATAACTTAAATCAATTCAAAATTCATCCAACTCCTCTGTCTTACAAGACAGTTTTTGACTTTGTTAACTCAAACTAATTATATGTAGGTCCCATTTCAGAAACTTGTTTCAAGGACAAGTGTTTAATATTTCATCTCTTGCAATTTCTTCATTTCCCAAAACAACAATATCAGCCTCTCTTATTATAGTGCCTTATACATCCATTTCTTATTCTCTCATTTCTATTCACTAACGCCTCAATCTTATCCAAAACCCTTCTCCAAATCTCTCTTTGATCAAAATGTATCAGCCAAACAGATACTTCCTTCCCAGTGCAGATGATTTTCAATACTCTTTCAAATATCCTGTCCTTTCATTCTTCCTCTAAATTCTTTACTCTGTATCACCCAAATACATATGCTCTTATTTATGTTAAGACCATTGAACAATCTGGAGAACACAACAGAGTGCATTTGGTTCTATTACATTTTAAATTCTAACCTTATCATGAACTTCATTAATCTTATGAAGTACATCTTCCTCTGCTTGAATTAATAGCTTTCCTTCCCTTTTACACAGCAACAGGCATACCAGTGTAAAGTGTGTACTGAGAAGAAACATTAAAGTAGAGGGAAGCCTTTAAAATTTGGCTTCCCTCATCTAAAGGCAGCATCAATTATGCAATTTTCAAGTTACCATAATTATTTTATGTTCTCATTTATATGAAATATAGAATATACAGAACCATAGGGTTAGAAACTAGAATTTCAGTTTACCTGGGGCTGAGGTGGGGGTAGGTAATATGGAATTAATGCTTATTTGGTATATAGTTTCTGTTTGGGATAGAAAAAATTTGGTAATGGATGGTGGTGATGGTTGTACAATAATGTGAATATAATTAACACCACTCTATGTATATTTGAAAATGGTTACACGGGAAAATATTAGTTTGTACAAAGGTTACCAGAATAAAAATTTTAAGAAAACATAATATGCCATAACAAAAACTATGTACCTCAATTAATAGAGTCATTATAAATGTATTGATTCACCAATTGCAATAAGATTACAATAGTTATAATACTGAAAATTGCATATTCTGCATATTTCTTATAAATCTAAAACTAATCTAATTTAAAAGAATGTTTAAAAAAAGCCATTCACCTCATTTTTGGGATGTCAGTAGCAACTGGGACCCAATATTAAGACAAGACTCTCATAAAAAAATCTGCCCCTTTCTGGAAAATTTTATGTAGTGTTAGAATCTCCAATCAATGAAAATTTTTTTTTCATTATTAAAGCATTTTTATTTCAATAATAATAATAAACAAAGAAAGGCAAACAAACAAGCAAGAAAATTGCTCACCACTCAATCTCTCTGTTTCCCCTGCTGTATATAGTTGATTAGTTTCCAGTTTCAGCTCTCTTTTGGAGTCCTGTTTGACCTAAAACATGGTGATGGGGAAGTATTGTGGTCCTTCTGACCAGAGGCCTAGGCAAATATTTCTATCGCTAGGGTGTGCCAATCAACCTCTTCAGGTGGGGTTTGTTTTCACTAGAGCTATGGTGGTTGGATCTTTAGTCATAGACCCCAGACCACAGAAGTACAACACCAGAGCTTTGGCTTGCTGATAAGCCACTACACTGAATACAGCCCATTCAGATTCATGGGAGTCTTATATTTCTTAAACAATTTAGGAACTTCTTCTTGTGTTTTATGGTGTGTTGGCACAGTAAACTCAGTTCCTTTTTTCACCAGTAATTCCGTAGCTGTCCTGTCCCAGGTTAGATCCTCTATATCTCATAGGGTTGGGAGATGAGCTATGGCAGCATCATCATAAGGCAGGCAGACTGCAGACTTTTGCAGCACTGTTTCTTGCAGAATGCCAGTATGCATCCTATGGAGGGGTGACCCTCAAGCTAGTGGTAGGTTTAAGACCTGAATGCAAGGTCCTCAGACAAGTGGTTTGGAGTCTCTTAGCTGTTGTGGTTCAAGTGATGACAGATCTAGCACTTACTTTTTCAATGCATGTGTGTGTAGCCCAAGTGGCCTCACTCTCTAATCACAGCTTAGGTGGAGGATGCCAGTCTCCTGCCTTGTGAGTTACAACTGAGGGAGCTGCAACAAGGCTTTCATTATATAGCGAATGTTGCTCACTGTCTGTGTCACCCAATGCCAGTTTCTCCTGTCTGGGGGAATGATAGAAATCACAAGGTTTCTCCTCTTGCTTTACTGGGGCTGGACTTTTGAGCATCCTGGGGAGGTCCCTGATGTACAGGACATACAATTTGGAGATGGAAGCTTAGACAACACCCAGGAGAAGCAACAGGCAGCAGCACAAAGCAGCACAGATGTACAGCAACAAAGCATGGTCTCTTCGCAGATAATATTAACTAACTGAAAGAGATAGTTAGCCTAGAGCAGCTGTAGCCGTTGGGCTATGTGATGTAATTGTGAATTCCAAAAATATAATTGGCTCATGCTTGTAAACTGATCTGTTAATCTGGGCATGATTAAATTATGATTAGGGCATTGACTGGGCCACATCAGTAGGGAGTTGATCCCCACCCCTTGGTGGGTAGGGGAATAGAATATAAAAGGCAAGGCAAAGGGCAGAGGGAACAGATTTTGGAGAAGCAGTTTTGATGTTGGATTTTGATGTTGGAGAGAAGGCCCCAGGAGAAGAGAAGTGAGCCATTCACCTGATAGTCTACAACTGACCCTGTGGTGGAGACAGAGGAGCTAGCCCAGAGAGAAATGCAGCCCTGGGAAGAGAGGAAGCCAAGAAGTCTGAACCCTGGCAAATGTTGGCAGCTGTCTTGCTCCAACACATGGCAATGGACTTTGGTGAGATAAGAAACTTTTATGCTTTATGGCCTGGTAACTGTGGACTTCTACCCCAAATAAATACCCTTTATAAGACCAACCCATTTCTGGTATTTCGCATTAGCACCCCTTTGGCTGACTAATACAGCAGCCAAAAGGAATTATGCTTCATTGCCCATGGTCATGACCAACACACCTTGCTTGCTGAACCACTTGTTTCAAATTAGTTAAGTTTAATTTTAAATTGGTGTCACAGTGGATGGAGGCCAGGTGAAACACAAAGTGAAACTGAGGCAAAAATGCATGAGGAAGGGTGATTTTTTACTCATAGTTCCCAGAGCAAGAGAGGGATACATTAAGGGATGACATGAACTGTGATTCATTCAGGTGGCTCTACCAGCAGATGGGAATCAACAAGCAGAGCAGGAGAAACCCATGCGTTTATGCCTTTAATGTGGTTCAGGGGTAGAGAGTAGTAGGTTTCCTGCTGAAGTCAAGGATTAATTAGTTTAAAGCAATCTGTCACAGAAAGTGAAAGAGAATGATGTCTGAAGGCCATAAGGATGGTGATCTTATCATGTGGAAACAGCTGAGGGGTTAGTGTGAGGTTTGTCAGTAATAGTACAGTGGTGGCAACAAATACAAGGGTCACATTCTAGGGAAGTTTATGTCTCATGCCTGGAAAGCTGATTATTATTTAGGCCAAAGGGCAGCATTGAAGCAAATGGCTTAGCCAAGGTAAGATGCATACCAAGGCAGCACACCAATACTTTTAATAGTTATGACAAAGTGAAGCTTGATGATTGTTTTAATGAAGGCAGTCATTTTCTGATAGCTTGGGTTCAGTCAGAACAGAGACTGCTATTACTGTGAAATAAACTGCACATGTGCTTATCTATTTTAGGGTGGCACAATGACTAAGCAAAGTAATTTCCTGGTGATGAAGTAAAGCAACAAATGGTGTTATGATATTCTTGTCTCTTTAAACATCAGGGAGCTTAGACTTTATCAAAGGTTGCTTTATGAAATGAGAAATTTCAAGCCATTTGATTTTTATTCTTTTCACTATTAACTTTTCCTTATTGCTTTACTTAAAATCTGTATATCATACTCACAACTTTCCATGGACTATGATTTATTTACTAACATAGTTACAACAATATGGATTCTATAAGCAGGTATTGTCACATTGGAGATAGAGAAGTACCTGAAATCACCTGAGAAAAGCATTTCCAAGCTTTTCTCTGAAAGCCAATCCAGTCCAAATTCAATGTGCCCATTTTCTGTGGGCAACTATTGGAGAAAATTCTCTCCTTGATATAATGTATATTAAATTCTCTCCATTACTGAGTGTTGCAGTTTTACAGTTTGATGTAGGTATGAATTCCAAAAATAGATATTGGATTATGCTTGTAAACTCATCTGTTAACCTGGGCATGATTAAGTTATGATTAGAGTACTAATAGAGCCACATCAGTAGGGCATTGAGCCCCACCCCTTGGTGGATGGGGAATCAAATATAAGAGGCATGGCAGAGGACAGAGTTGTAGAAGTTTTGATGTTTGAGTCTTGAGCTGGAGCCCTGGGAAGTAAGAGAACTTGGTAGTGAGGAAGGAGAGAAGGCCCCGGGATAGATACAAGCCATTTGCCTGATAGTCTACAGCTGGCCTTGTGGAGAGAGGCAAAGCCTAGAGAGCCTCATAGTCTACAGCACCTTGTGGAGGAAAGAGAGCAGCTGAGTCTGGAGAGAAATGGAGCCCCGGGAAGAGAGGAACCCAAAAAAGCCTGAACCCTGGCAAATGTTGGCAGCTGTCTTGCTCCAACACGTGGCAATGGACTTTGGTGAGGGAAAAAACTTATGCTTTATGGCCTAATAACTGTAGACTTCTACCCCAAATAATACCCTACATTAAAACCAACCAATTTCTGGTATTTTGCATCAGCACCCCTTTGGCTGACTAATACACTAAGTTTGCAAATATTTTAAAGCAGTTTTACTAAAATATATTCACACATCATATAACCCATCCAAAGTATATAATCAATAGTTCTCAGTATAATCACAATTGTGCACTCATCACAACAATCAATTTTAGGGCATTTTCATTTCTCTGAAAAGAAAAACACATACCCCTTTTACTCCTCTATTGTTGACAATTAACATTGATGTGGTACCTTTGTTACAGTTGATGAAAGAATATTAAGACATTACCATTAACTAAAATCCATACTTTGCTGTGCAAGGTTGATATTATTTATGAATTCCAAAAATAGATATTTGATTATGTTTGTAAAATAGTCTATATCTCTGGGCATGATACCCTTTGATTGTATTAGATTCAGCTGAGATGTCTGATTAAATTATGTTAAGATTAGGACTTTGATTCAACCATGTCATTGGAGTGCAGCTCAGCGTTGAGTCTCAGCTCCCTCTGATACAAAAGTAGACAAACAGAGAAGAAGAACACAGGAAAGACAGCTCTTTCATGGCAGAGGCCTGGGGAAGACAGATAAAACTGATAGTCTACAGCTGACCTTGTGAAGAGAACAGAGCAGCTGAGCCCAGAATTAAACGAGCCCCACAGAGAAATACAAGCCTTATACCAGTCTACAGGTGAGATCAGAAGAAGCTGGGACCACAGAAGAAGGAAGGCTGAACCCTTGCAGACTTTACCTGCCATCTTACTTCAACACATGGCAAATGACTTTGGGTGAGAATGCACCACTTATGGTGCCTTGAGTGGACTCTTTATGGCCTTGTGACTGTAAGCTTCTATGCCAAATAAATACTCTTTATAAAAGTCAACAGATTACTGGTATGTTGCATCAACACCTCTTCGGGTGACTAATACATCTGCTTTAGGTATATTTTCCCACATACCACCTTCTTATTAACACCTTTAGTGACATATATTTGTGATGGTTCAAAAAAGAAAGTTCTTCTATTTGTACAATTAGCCAAAATCATCATTAACAACAGGGTTCACTGTGTTATAAAGTCCCATTTCATATTTGCTAGTTTTACTTCTCATGACATACACAACCTTCAACCTCCCTTTTCAATCACATCTACACCCAATTTAATGCTGTTTAGTATACCCAAAATAATGTGCTATCATCACTTCAATTTTCAAACAATTAGAGTCAATCTAATTAGAATCTGCACAAATTAAACATCAACACCCCATTCTCTACCTACATTCTATCTCCTATTAACATATATTCTAGATTCTATCACAATGAGTTGCTTATTGTAATTAGTTAACATTAACGAGATCATTCAATATTTGTTCTTGCATGTCTGGTGTCTTTGATGCAACCTAATGTCCTCAACGTTCATCTATGTTGTCACATGCATCAGGACTTAATTTTTCTTTACAATCTAATAATTATTATTATTTGATGTACCGGGACTTGAGATCAAACTCTGGACCTCATATATGGGAAGCTGGTGGTCAACCACTGAGCCACATTGGCTTCCCTGGGTTGTTTTTTTTTTTGTTTGTTTGCTTGTGGTTTGTTTTATTTGTTTTTAGGAGGCATGGGAACTGAACCCAGGACCTCCCATGTGGGAAGTAGGCACTCAACTGCTTGAGCCACATCTGCTTCCCTGAATATATTTTTAATAGATTCCATTATAGTAGATGTGAGGTGATATCCCATTGTGGTGTTGATTTGCATTTTCGTAATAGCCAGTGATGTTGAGCATTTTTCCTTTGATTGTGGCCATTTGTACTTCTTCCTTGTAAAATGTCTCTTCAATTTTACTGCTCATTTTTGAATAGGGATGTTTGTCTTTTTATGGCTGAACTGTAGGATTTCATTACATATCTTGGATAAAAAACTGTTATCAGATATGAGGGTTTCCAAATATTTTCCCATTTAATAGAATACCTTTGTACTTTTTTGACAAAGTCCATTGAATCACAGAAGTTTTCAAATTATAGTGGATCCCATTTAACTATTTTTTCTTTCATTGCTTGTGCTTTGAATATAAAGTCTAAGAAACCATTGCTTACCACAAGATCTTGAATATGCTTCCCTACATTCTCTTCTAGGATTTTTTGTTCTTGGCTCTTATATATGTATGGTTTTGATCCATTTTGAGTTAGTTTGTCTATAACCCTTGAGATGAGGTCTCCTTTCACTCTTTTGCATGAGGATGTGTAGTTCTCTCAGCACCATTTGTTAAAGAGACTATTCTGTCACTGTTGAGTGGACTTGGCAGCCTTGTCAAAAATCAATTGACAATGGATGTGATGATCTATTTATTAACTCTCAATTCTAATATATTGGCCAATATATTAATCTTTATGTCAGTATCATGCTGTTTTGATCACTGAAGCTTTTAATGTGCTTTAAAATCGGGGACTGTGAATCCTCCAACTTCATTTTTCTTTTTCAAGATGTTTTTGGCTAAATGGAGCCCCTTCCACTTCCAAATAAATGTGATAATTGGCTTTTTCATTTCTTCAAAGTAAGATGTTGGAATTTTTATTGGGATTTCATTGAATCTATATCAGTTTGGGTAGAATTGGCATCTTAATGTTATTTAGGCTTCCAATCCATGGACACAGAATGTCTATCCATTTATATAGGTATTTTGAAAATCTCTACTAGCAATGTTTCTGTAGTTTTCTGGGTACAGGGCTTTTACATCCTTGGTTAATTTTAGTCATAGATATTTCACTGTTTTAGTTCCTATTTTAAGTGGAATTTTCTCTTGATTACCTCCTTAGAATGCTCATTAATAGTGCATAGAAACACTACTTATTATAGCATGTTGATATCATATCATGCCCCTTTGCTGAAATAATTTATTTGCCATAGTTCTTTTATTTTAGATTTTTGGGACTTTCAATATATAGAATATTTTCATCTGCAAATAGTGAAACTTTTGATTCTTACTTTCTAATTTGGATGCCTATTATTTATTTTTCTTGCCTAACTTCTCTAGTTTGAATTTCTAACACAATGTTGAATAACAGTGGTGACAGTGGGCATCCTTGTCTTGTTCCAGATTTTAGAAGGAAAGCTTACAGTCTTTCTTTTCTGAGTACAGCAGGGATCCACATAAAATAACAGCTTCTCACCAAACTGAGAGGGATTTGTCAGTCTTAGAGAAGTCAAACTTGATGAGCAAGTAAGAATTTAATAGAGCATTTACATGGATCCTTGTCCTTGATGGTGGGAGGGGATTCCTCTATCACGGAGAGTTCAAGCCTTGTCATGACATAAATCCTCATCAATGGTGGCAGGAGGAGAGCATGCCACTTCTGAAGCTGGAGTCTGCACTTGCCATAAAGCAAGAGGGGTATTTTATACTCCATGTCTACATGTGGGTGGGGAGGGCAAGTGAGGGGGAGCATGATTAAAAAGTGAAGTGTTTAGAAGAGATAATCAGGGAATAGATGTTCATTTGACTGATTAGAGTAATTCCAGGGAAGTGTGTCCAGGGAAGAAGGTACAATTTTACAGAAACTATGTAAAACAAACATTTACAATGCTTGTTAGTAAAGCTAAAGCTACATCTTTGCAGTAATTACATCAGGAACTATTTATATGAAGATGGTCAAGCAGTTCACCAAATAATTTATCCTTAGAGTTTCTGGGAAAGAAATCTAAGCATACAAGATTTACTTATAAGTCATGAGCTCACAAACAGTTATTTCTCAAGGCTTGCTGTATAATAAGAAATGAAATGCTGCTGAGATTAGAAGAAGAAAGAACTGGAAAGGATGTGGGAAAATGCAAAGCCATATATGATATAATCCACCACATCCCACAACTCTTAAAATCTTTTTGCTGCCTCTTATGTATAAAGCCCTGAGCTTGGAACATGGGGTTTACAAATGTTGGTATTGTGCCATTAGGCAACAGCTACAGTATAAACAAGAGCAAGTCAAGCAAATGACTATTACTATGAGGCTACCAAATGATAAAGTGTCCCTCCAATGTGATGGTAGGTTTGTGAGCCAGAAGGAAAGAGAGGCCAGTAAGCTTAGGGTTTTCATAT
>JAQZBX010026434.1:0-19728 GCA_029593785.1 Cabassous unicinctus | reverse complement strand
CCGATTTCACATGGATCATTCTCCAGAAAAGGCCACATGCTAGGTCTTAATAAATTCAAAAATATTGAAATCATACAATTTATCTTCTCCAACCACAATGGAATGAAGCTAGTAATCAATAGCAGAAAGAAAAAATGGAAAATTCACAAATATATGGAAATAAAGCATTGTACTCTTAACCAATGGCTCAAACAAGAAATCACAGAAAACTTAGGAAATGTCTTGAAGCAAATGAAAATGAGAACACAACATACCAAGACTTATGGGATGCAGCAAAGGCAATGCTGAGAGGGAAACTTATAGCTCCAAATGCTTACATTAAAATGAAGAAAGATCTGAAATCAGAGGCCTTACCTCAAAACAGAGGATCTAGAAAAAGAACACACTAAACCCAAAATGAGCAGAAAGAAATAACAAAGATTAAACTGGAGAGAAGTGAAATAGAATATTAAAAAATAATACAGATAATCAACAAAACCAGAAGTTAGTTCTTTGACAAGATCAATAAAATCAACAGACTCTTTCCTAGACTAACAAAAGAAAAAGAGAAAGAGAAGACACAGATAAATAAAATCAGAAATGAAAAGGGGGGCATTACTACTGACTCCACAAAGAGAAAAAGGAATGTAAGAGGATACTATGAACAACTGTATGCCAACTAATTAAATAAACTAGATGAAATGGACACATTCCTAGAAATGTACAAACTACCTATACTGACTCAAGATGAAATAGAAATCTCAACAAACCAATAACTAGTAAAAAGATTGTATCCATAATCAAAAACCTACAAAAAAAAAAAAGCCCAAGACCAGATGGCTTCAAAGAGGAATTTTACCACACATCCCAAAAAGAATTAATACCAATACTGCTCAAACTCTTCCAAAATATTGAAGAGAAGGTGTTTTGTTTGCTAAGAGCTGCTGAAAACAATATATCAGAAATTGGTTAGCTTTTACAAAGGGGGTTTATTGGCTTCCAAGCTTACAGTTCCAAGATTGAGAAAAGTGTCCAAATCAAGGCATCATCAGGCAATCATCTCTCCTCAAAGACCAGCTGCTGGCAGTCCTGGACTCCTCTGTCTTATGGAAAGGCACATGATGATACCTATAAATCTATGCCTTCTCCTCCAAGCTCTGTTGCTTTCAGCTTCTGGCTGCTCCGTCTATGGCTTTCTCTCTCATCTTCTGTGGGTTCCTCTCTGAGCTCCTCTGACCTTCTCTCTCCATATTTGTCTCATTTATAAAGGACTCTAGTAAGAGGATTAAGACCCATCCTGGGTCATGCCTTAATGCAGAAACCCAATCAAAGCTCCCATCTACAATTGGTTCATACCCACAGGAATGGATTAGCTCAAAGGACCTGATCTCTTCTGGGTATCCATAAAAGCCTCAAATTGCCACAGAAGACAATGCTCCTTAACTCACTCTATGAAACCAACATCACCCTCAAACCAAAGACAGATAAAAATAGAACAGTAAAAGAAAACTAGAGACCAATATCCCTTATTATTATAGATGCAAAAGTCCTCAACAAAATACTAGCAAACTGAATCCAACAGTACATCAAAAAATTATACACCATGATTAAATGGGATTTATCCTAGGTATGCAAGGGTGCTTCAACATAAAATCAAATAATGTAAAACACCACATTAACAGAACAAAGGGGAAGAAAACATATGATCATTTCAATTGATACAGAAAGGACATTTGACAAAATCCAGCACCACTTCTTAATAAAAAACCCTTTGAAAACTAGGAATAGAAGGAAAGGAAACTTACTCAGCATGATGAAAAACCCACAGCTAACATCATAATTAATGATGAAAGACTGAAAGCTTTCCCTCTAAAATAAGGAAAAAGAAAGGGGTGCACACTGTCACCACTTTTATTCAGCATTACACTGAAAGTTCTAGATAGAGCAATTAGGCAAGAAAAAGAAATAAAAGTCATGCAAATTGGAAAGAAAGAAGTAAAACTTTCCCTTTTTGCAGTTGGCATGACCCTATACACAGAAAATCCTGAAAACTCCACAACAAAGCTACTAGAGCCAATGAACAAATTCAGGAAAGTGGCAGGGTACTAGAGCTATACCCCCAAATCAATAGTCTATACATTAGTAATGAACAATCTAAAAAAGAAACCAAGGGAAAAAATCCATTACAATAGCAACTAAAGGAATCAAATATCTTAGAATAAATCTAATCTAGGACATAAAGGACTTTACACAGAAAACTACAAAACATTGCTAATATAAATCAAAGACTACATAAATGAAAGGACATTCGGTGGCAGTCTGAAATTATTTTATGAATCCCAAAAAGAGAAACATTATGTTTTCAACTAATTTATTCCTGTGGGTATGAGACCTGTTTGACTGGATTATGTCAGTGGGACATGATTCATGTTGAGTCTCTGCCCTCTTGTTGGGTCTGATATAAAGGGAGACACAGAGACTCAGACAAAGGATAAAGGGAGCCAGCATATTTGATTCTGCAATATGAGAGACAGCGTTGTTTAAGCATGAAGGCCCCCAAGAGGCTGGGCCCACAGAGGAGCTCAAGAGGAAACCAGCCCTGCTACATGCTTGATAGCTTACAGCTGAACTTTAGAAGAGAGCAGAGCAGCTGAGTCAGATATAGGAGGCCTGGAATGAAGCAAGCCCTCTGCCTGGTTGCTCAAAGCTGAGCTTCAAGAGATGGTAGATTCTGGAGGAGAAGGCGGAGATCTTTGCAGAAATTGGCGGCCATCTTGTTTCACCACGCGGCAACACCACCAGGATCAACAGTAGCTGACCTTGGTGAGAAAGCACCTCTAATGGTGCATTGAATTGGACTTTTCACAGCCTTGGAACTGTGAGCTTTTACCCCAAATAAATACCCTTTATAAAAGTCACCACATTTTTGGTACTTTGCATTGGCACCGCTTTGGCAAAATAAAACACATTCTGTGTTCTAAACATTGTTTCTATATATTCTAAATATTGTTGAGATATCAATTCTACCCAAAGTGATTTACAGATTCAACACAGTTCCAGTTAAAATTACAACAACCATCTTTGCAGAAATAGAAAAGCCAATGGAAGAGAAGGAACCCCAAATAGCAAAATCCATCTTGAAAAAGAGTAAAGTTGGAGGATTCACACTTCCTGATCTTAAGACTTACTACAACAGCCACAGTAACCAAAAAGTCATGGTACTGGCACAAGGACAGAAATATAGTGCATTGGAATCAACTTGAGGGTTCAGAAATCAACCTTCATATTTGCAACCAACTGATTTTTTTAAACAAAAATTTGATTTTTATTGCATAAACACAGTATTTGCAAGAAAACTTTTATAGTCCAAAACCTTTCAATTTTACTAACTCTTCACTTTATAACAAATATTATTAGATACAGAATATTTCTTCATGCAAGTTTTGGGAGTATGTACATCTAATAAACATTCTGGAAATCAAGACATGTACATTATTTACGTGTTAACTACATTTACTATAAATAGAAATGTTTTCAAAAAAAAAAAAAAAATGAGAAAATGAGAAATCACAAGTTGTGGTTTCTAGCCTGCCATTAAACCTAACATCTCAGCAAACACATCTATGTAGATACATGCATTTGTAACTTGAAAAATAGATATTGCTTTATATGAGGCATTAAATACTACTGCATCTATAAATAGCTCCTATTTTAACTTAGTTTGGCACCACGATAAACTGGTCAAAAACACAGGTGACCCTGAAGACACTGTTGCTTGTCTGGGATCCACAGTTAGTCCAATTAGACCTCAGAAATGCTACCAGGGCCCAACAAGAGAGGCCTACGAGGCCGTGGCCACCACAGTCTCAACTCCCAGGTCCTCCTCACTGTCTGCTCCTGCCTCTGTCTCTGGAGGAAATTTTGTCTTTGGACACAGTTGAACTGATAATTTAAGCACTGAGCATAGACATTTGGGGGCTTGACGAACATGACCAGTTGTGCTCAGGCAATGAGGCCAGGCCCCCTGCCTCCAGGAGGGAAACCCGTTCTGCCTCCAGCATGGCTGAGCAGACCTGGCAGGTTTTCTGGGCCAGCCTGCCTGAGGGCTGCACACCCATCGTGTTAATATGTCACAGCAGAACCTAGAATTAGATGACAGCAGGTTCCATGGATTCTAAGCACCATGTCTCAGCCATCCTAGAGAAACAGCTGTCAGTGGAGCTTGGTCACATGTGACCAGAGCAGAGGAGCATTTTGTTAGTGTTTCCTTCCTGCTCACTTCTCCCAACACACCTCTGAGGCCAAACCCAAAAGACAGGAGCCCTGTATCTCCAGGGTTATAACTGGGGTCAAAGGAGGGAGAAAAGACAGTTTTTCCAAATGTGAAATACTGATGAAGTGGGCGATGCAGCATCCTGGATGCAGGCTGCAGATGGCAGCACTGCTGCAGTAGGCCTGGGGGACAATTTCTGTGCTCAAGGAAGACGGAGGCCAGAGCTGCATATATAGCAGTCAAGCAGTTGGAATGCTGACTGGTGCCTTTCTCGAAAACTAAGGTTTGGGATTTGAGTACAACCAACTGATTTTTGACAAGGGTGCCAAGTCCACTTCAATTGGGAAAGAATAGTCTCCTCAACAAATAGTGTTGGGAAAATTAGATCTCCAGTTGCAAAAGAGTGAAGGTGGACCCCTACCTCACACCATATACTAAAATCAACACAAAATGGATCAAAGACCTAAATAATGAACCAGAACTATAAATCTCCTAAAAGAAAACATAGGGAAGCATCTTCAGGACTTTAGTTAGGGAGTGGTTTCTTAGATTTTATAACAAAAGCACAAGCACAAAAGAAAAAAATAGATAAATGGAATCTCACCAAAATAAAAAACTTTTTTGCCTCAAAGGACTTTATCATGAAAGTAAAATGACAACTTACATAATGGGAGAAAATATTTGGAAACCACATATCTGATAAGGTTTTAATATCTAGAATAAGTAAAGAAATCCTACAAATGGGCAAAAAAACTTGATTGGACAACTCTCCAAGGAAGATATACAAATAGCCAAAAAGCACATGAAAAGATGCTCAACATCATTAGCCATTAGGGAAATGCAAATCAAAACCACAATGAGATACCGTTTCACACCCACTAGAATGGCTACTATTTAAAATTACAAGTGTTGAACAAGATGAGAAGAAATAAGAACACTCATTCATTGTTGGTGGGAATGAAAAATGGTTCAGCCACTGTGGAAGACAGTTTAGTGGTTCCTCAAAAAGTTTAATATAGAATTACCAAATGTCCCAGCAATTCTATTTCTGTGTATATACCCCAAAGAATTGAAAGCAGGGACTCAAACAGATATTTGCACACTGATGTCCATAGTGGCATTCTTCACAATTCTCAAAAGATGGAAGCAACCCAAGTGTCCAGCAACTGATGAATAGATAAACAAAATGTGGTATGCACATACAGTAGAATATTAGAAAGTTGTAAAAAGGAGTGAAGTTCTGATAAATGTGACAACATGGATGAAACTTGAAGATATGATGTTGCGTGAAACAAGTGTAGCAGTTTGGCATTATTTATGAATTCCAAAAATAGATATTGGATTGTTATGCTTGTAAACTGGTCTGTTCCTCTGGGCATAAATAAATTATGATTAAGGCTTTGATTGGGCCACATCAGTAGGGCATTGAGTGTCTGCCAATTGGTGGGTGGGTACTCACAGATAAAAGACATGGCAAAGGACAGAGTTGAAGCTCTCAGGCCTTGTGGAGAAAGCAGAGGAGCTGAGCTCAGAGACAAGCAAGCCCTGGGAAAAGAGGAGCCCAGGAATCCTGAACCCTTGCAGACGTCGGCAGCCATCTTGCTCCAACACATGGCGATAGACCTTGGTGAGGGACGTAACTTATGCTTTATGGCCTGGTAACTGTGGGCTTCTACAAATACCCTTTATAAAAGCCAACAGATTTCTGGTATTTTGTATCAGCACCCCTTTGGCTAATACAATAAGCCAGACACAAAAGGGCATATATTGTGTGATCTCACTGATATAAAATAATTAGAATAAGAAAATTCATTGTCAGAAACTAGAATATATGCTACCAGTGACAGGGGTGGGGCTGGGGTGGGGCTAGGGATGGGGAGTTAATGCTTAAATTGTACACAGTTTCTATTTGGGATGATGGAAACGTTTTGGTAATGGGTAGCGGTGATGATAGTGAAGCAGGCTAGTTAGGGAATCAATAGACAGATCTGGAATCTGGCAGGACAGCCCATGTGAACTTTAGTACCCCCAAGATGGCTGCTGAAAGAACCTGCGAGATTCCCCCATTCAGAACAAGATTTCCTCCGGAAGCCAAGAGAAGCCCTGGATATTCTCCAGGGGCCTTATCATTGGGCCTTCCTGGGGGATTGATGGGTAGGGTAATCAATCAAAACAGCAAACAGCTGGGACTCCTCCCCTGTCATTAGCAAAGGGGTGGAATAATTAATGGTTCAAAAAGCAAGTGCAAAGGCCTAACCGCCCCTCTCTCTTGCCTTTTGACCCCTGTTCTGGCCTTCTTCACCCCCGCCTGGAACAACATGCAAGTAAAACCTGGGGATTTATAATCTGTAATGGGGAATTGCAGCCTGTAAATCAGCCCTCTTTATCACTCTTCAGCCCCTTCCTCTGAATCTGGGACCCAAGATCTGTTATTTTCTCCCATTTCTCTTCTCACCATTCCTTAATAAATTACTGGCCTAACCAACCCGGCTTGCTCTCGAAATTTGTTTCTTTTAGCTTAGCCAAGAACCTAGAGAAAATCCAGCTACAATAGCACAACACTGTGAACATAATTAATTGCACCAAAATATATATTTGAATGTAGTTAAAAAGGGGGATTTTTAGTTTGTTATATGTTTCTAGAATAAAAATTCTTTTAAAAATCCATAGGATTGTACAACACAAGCAGTGAACCCTGAAGTAAACCATGGACTATAGTTAATAATATGATTATAAAAATGTCCTTTCATGAATTAAAACAATGTATCACACTAATGCCAGGTGCTAATAATAGGATGGCATATGGGAACTCTGTATTTTACACATGATTTTTCTATATACCTACAACTTCTCTAATAAAAAAACATAAAATTTTAAAAATTTTAAAGGAATGGGTGTAGCTCAGTGGTTGAGGCCCTGCTTGGCGTGTACGAGGTCCGAGGTTCAACCCTAGTACCTTGTCCAAAAATAAATAAATAAATAATTCACAAACTTAACAGATTGAACTAGAAAATAATTTTCTTACCTTTAAAAATGTAAATCAAAGATTTATTATAAGGATTTCCAGATTAAAGCCATAATATCCTAGATATTCAAAATAAATGAAATACAGACATATTCAAAAGATTAGTTAATACTCTAAGTTCAGAAAGTCTTCCTTGAGTTAGATGTAACAATACCTGCAATTCAACAGCAGCTATACCATTCTCCTTTTTTTCCTCTAACATGTAGCACAATAAGGAATTCTTAACAAGAGAGTTATCTCTAGAAGGCTCAGGCCCCTGAAGAAAAGAACCACAGGTGGCTTCCCGTGAGGGTTGATTAAGAGCCGAGGACAACTGCATTTCCAAAGGCAGAGAAACGGGGCCATTTAGAATTATGCACTCCTAGAGGCAAACAGGAAACAGGAAGCCATTCTCACCCTGCCCCCAGTGCAGGAAAAGCAGTAGGTGGAACTCTATCGACTACTTTGACTGAGCCCAGGAAAGAGGCTGCTTATTCAGTCAGTAGATCTGGGTTGGTGGGCAGGGCGCTGACAGCATCTGCAACCCACCTTAACTGTCCCTGACAGACCTCATAAAAGCAGCCAGATAACATCCACTGTTTTAATACTGAGGAAATGAAGAGGAATGTATACTTAAGACATTCATCAGGCTTCAAATAAAAGGGGAAATATCAGTTTTGCCATGCAGCAGTAAACAAGCAGTGGACAAAACTTCCATCTCCAAAAGTCTTTTGTTAGGGCCAAAACAACTCTGGGTGAACACCAACCTAAATCACCACAGCACTCAACTATAAGAACTCAGAATGAACATAAACAGTAAGATTAACTATAAATACAGTAAATATAACAATGTAAGAGAAGCTAACCCACGCTCCCAAAAAATAGTTCAGTACCGAGTCTCTTAGACTTGGTATAAGAGCATACCCACAGCTTGGAAATTTGTATTAGTGTTTCTTCACAAAATTTATCAACACTCCAGAATGAATGAGTTTAGAAAAAGGAGAGTCAAGTTTAAAATGTGCCAAAATATAGCAATGTGTAAATATCATTGCGATTAAACATTTTAAGACTTCAGGGCACTAAAAAGGGTCTAGGGGATCCATATTACACAGACATAGTCTAAGGGACCTATGCTTTGAGATCATCTACAGCTCAAAAAGAAGCAGTGTTGAAGTTATATATCAGGTGTTGTTAGTTAACATAAATGCCAGTTCTCACTGCTGCCAAGTCAAGCCAACTGATGGGACGGTTTAAGTTGGTTCCAAACGTGTTCCTCCTGCAAACTTCTCCATTAGCAAAGACATCAGTCAGTTACCCAAAGTTGAACAGAGTCATTCTTCGGATTGTCCTCTCTTTTTCCCTCTACCCAACCCTCCCCATTCACACACATACACACACACATTTTCAGGCACTAAGATCCTTATTTATTCTTCCTCTGAAATATCCTCACATCTGTACCCCTCCTTTTGGCTTGATCAAGTCTCTCTCTACACTGCTAACACTGCCTCTCGACTCATGTCAGAACCTCTAAAACCTTGGCTGGAGGGTCCGAATGCCTTCAACATACCAGGTCAGATGTCCCTCATGTGTGTCTCTCATTCCCCTAGGACAAATCAATGGTTCCCTCATTAGTGTTGCCATATCATTTTATTTTTTAATGTAACCACTTTATATAACTATTTTATAACTTATGTATAATAAGGTGCATGCAAAAATCTTAAATGTACAGCTTGATGAATTATTGCATTTGTGTACACCTGTAACCACCACCCAGATCAAGATAGCAAACATTTCCAGCATCTCAGCAGAATCCTTTTTGTCCCCTTCTGTACAATACTTTGCCACCCAAAGATAACCACTATTCTACTGTCTATCACAATAGATTGGTTTGCCTGTTTTTAAACTGTATATAAGTTGATGCATACAGTATGTACTCTTTTGGTAGTATTCCATTTTATGAATATATCACAATTTATCTATTCTCCTGTGAAGAGACATTTGGGTTTTTTACAGTTTGGTGCTATTATGAATAAAGCTTCTATGAACATTCTTGTACATATCTTTTTTGTGGCTATATACACTCATTTCTGTTGGGTATTCCAGAAGAGGAATTTCTGGGTCATATGACAAACGTATGCTTTACGTTAGCATGGACTGCTAAACAGTTTCCCCAAGTGGTTATACTTACCACTTTTTACAACTCTGAATTCTTCCAATAATTATGCTGCTTTATTGTTGGATTTTATGTCCATTCCCCATCCACACTGTGACCTCCTTGAAGACAGGTGCCTATATTTGCCTTACCCCACACACTCCGTAACAGATTATCGTTACAATGAAATATTCATATTTCATACATGTAAAAGTAAAAGATTCAATGCATTCATAGGTCACAGTGCGGTGGAGGGCCTAGGGATGCTGTGTTTACTTACAGGAAAATCTTTTCCTTCCTTCTGAATCCAGCCCAGGGAGGACACATGCCTATCCTAGCCCTGTCACCACCTCCTCAGCCATCCCAAATGAAGTGGAATATTCCAATTAGTTTCCTGCATTCCGGGTCCCCACTGAGTTGCACAAAAACTCAGCTGCATCTGCCTGTCTGATGTTATTGGGTTTTAAACTTGGTAACATGTATTTGGTCAATCATTAAATTGTTAGAAGTCTTAACAGGCTAGAAATCCTCCAAAGTTCCACTCATTTTTTCCTGGAACTTCGTGTAGCTTCATTCTGAAATGTGCTAAGGAAACCATGCTCATTATTAGCCAGCCTGCCTTCTAAGGTGGAATCAATTAGTGCCGAAGTCATCCACCTCACCCACCTCAGAGACAGACAACGCCTCTTAGAGAAACACCAGAAGAAGTTTGCCCCTTGATCTGTTTGCGCAGATGGAGGGTATTAGTTACACAAACACGGGCAGAGAAGGTAGGATTACTGAGCAAGGCCTCCAAAGTCCTCCTCCTCTCCCTGAAAGTGAATTTCTTGTCCTTCCTGTTTTTGCTTTTTAGTCTTAAATTTTTCACTCCTTTTCTATTTCTGCATGTGCCGTGGCACGAACCGCTTTCTGCTCCTTTTCTTTTCGCCGGGGCTACTTTCTGTTTTTTGATGTCGCTGTTATTAAAATATTGGCTCCAGATAGTTTCAACAACCACATCCAAAAGAAGCCCTCTGCAACCCTGAAACTATAACCCTCTATGAGCTACAAGGAAAATAAAACTCCTAGAGATAAAGCTTTTAAAATGGTTTTTAAAAATGGAAAATATATATTGCTATTATTTTCTTTTTCTCCAAGAGCTAAACTCTGACCTATTCAAATGTCCTTTTGGTTTTAAATAAGGTTTTTCTTGTCATTGAGAAAAGCTCCATGTGTTGAGTTACTTGCTGTTGCTACTCTAATCAGTGGGAGAGGTTCGCTGGGGAAAATTCTGAAGTAGCAGCAGGCGGCCTTTCTATGAAATAGAGGTACCTTGTTCTTCCCCTCTTAGGAGATGCTTCTAAAATGGGTCCAACAAATAAGTGTTTCTGAATAACCTAAAGGCTTTTCACCAGCCAGCAGCTCCTGCCTTCCCTTCCCAAAATCACAGTTTGTAAAATAATTGCTACTGGAATTCACTGAAACCTGGCAAACGTTGTTACCCATCCAGGGCCAGTGGTGGAGCTACCCTTGGCAGGGCTGGATGCATGTGTAATAATCTGGCTACTTCATTAGGAAAACCTTGGGCAGTTTAAATAAAGTTATTTGTCCTGTGACATTTTAACAGATTTTACAAATATCCCACCCAATCCCCTCTGCCAAACCGCTATGCCACTTACCCCTCACAATTCCCATAGAGATGGCATGTAATATACTGGCATCTCTTGCCAGTATATTAAGCTGTACCAAGCAAGTACCATCTTTACTGCTTTTCCAGGCCTGTGTACAAGGGGATAGCAGAGTTCACACTGTCACACAAGCACTCAGCAATGAAAGAATTACAATTTAACTAGACACCATGTTTAAAGATAAGTTAATGTTGGCCCCATGGTGTAATGGTTAGTACTGTGGACTTTGAATCCAGCGATCTGAGTTCAAATTTCAGTGGGAACTTTTCATCTCTTTCACTAAAAAAAAAACCAAACAAATCAACATGGAAAAATTAAAGTAACAATAATAATAAGTCCATTAAAGGTAATAAACTTCACACAATCCCATTCCATGAATACTATGCCTATTTTTGCATATTCAATTTTATATAATTGTATGTACAGTATATTTGTGTTAATTTCACAGTAGGCATTTTTCACTTAACTTTAGCCTAAACATTAATCCATTTCCACATAGACTTAACATTTCATTTTTATAATGACTGCCTAAAGTTTTGACCCAAAATTCACCTATTGTTGTCAACACTAATGTCAACTTACCAATCTTATCAGTTCTAAGACTACACAACTTAGTTGCACAACTTAAGATATATAATTATTAAACTGGTAAAAATATGAACGTAATAAAAGTAAGTATACAAAAATATTAATAAGAGGTTGCTTTGGGTGGTGAGACACTGGGTGATTTTTCTTCTTTCTGTTTTTTGTGCTTACATTATCTACAGTGAGCGTGTATCTTTTTATTTTAAAACAACAACAATAATAATAGCTATCATTTATCAAATGCTCACTATGTAACAAGAATTCTTTTAAGTGCTTTTTATATAATACTCAATCATTTACTCCTTATAACAACCCTAAAAGGTGGGTACTATTACTATCCCTATTTTACAGATGAGGAATCTGAGGCAAGGAGCAATTAAGATTTTTGCACAAGGTTTATCTCAGGCAGTCCAGATCTAGAGTCTATGCTCCCACCCTATAGGCTATGCTTAAAAGGAAAACTAGAGAAAGTTTTCTAAATATATTAAACTGTAATTATTTAAAAGTAATCCACTGGCTGGCTTCGCATTGCAATGGGATTTCATTATGCTTTCGTATTTTGAGATTGCCTGATGTAGCACCATCTATCTCTATTACCATCACCATCATCATCATCATTAACATCATCAACACTAATACCACCATCATTTAAAAACCTTTATTAAGTTTTTAGCATGTGCAGAACACTGTACCAGGCATTTGGAGAGATACAAAGTACATAATACACATTCTTTTCTCTTAAGAATACCAGAACTAGTCTGCCAACAGCTTCAATATTAAAAAGCAGGAAGTATCCGTGGAATATAAATCAAGAATTTACATAATTATCTGGAAATTATAGGGAAAAAATAAAAACTACTTCTATCTGAAATACAAGCTAATTGAAAATAATACATAATGGAGGGCTTTTATATATTTAGGATAAGAGCTTCAGATTCCCTTTCCACTCTACGTACACAGGCTAGACATAGCTTTACAGAGGACAAAAGCTAAGATTAAAGTCAGCTGTATATACTACACTATTACTATATGATGTTTTTCAGCATAGATCACATAATCCCCTAGTTCTTATGTCAAGTGGAAAATAACTATTTTTCATATGTAATTCTATACTTTGCATGTAATTGTGCACAATGAATTTAATGAAATAAGATTCTTACCTTTGTCTTTCCAAACATCTTTAACACCATTAGTAAAAGAAAGTTTCTAGCTCTAATCAGCAGATACTAATTGCAAATAAATTAAACAGGTTGCAAACCTAAAACCAAGTAATGGCTCTGCCAATTTATTCAAATGAATGTGTTTGACTAGTACAACCTATCTTTCATTTTTGAAACTTGTCTGCTTTACTTGGTAAAGTATGCTACAGTATACATAAATCTTTGAAGAATAAAAACCTACTACTTCATACTAAATGAAAGGTCTACCTGGATGACTGAAGAATATTTTTTAAAATTTTATATATATATTTGCCTTCAAATGTATACTAAAACCCAACTAATAAAATGAAATTTAGTAGATGTCCTTGGAGAACAGTTATAGCAGATAAAGTAATTTACATATGGTATATAAATTGTATAAAATGTTTTTCTGAAACACTTGTAGGTGCTTAATTATGATTTGTGCTCTCAAGCACTTTAAATATCAACATGGCATCTTGTTTAGACTATTAGATATTTGGCAATCTTTTTTGTCATAGATAATCAAAAGTAAACTTCCAGGAATTGGAATCCATAGTGTCCAAATCAATGAGAATGTGCTCAAATTAAAGTAAAGCCCCAATTTAATAAAAGACTTTTTCATCCTTTCTCAGCTATGATTTTATGAATATCCTTGACTCTGATTCTAATGAGTCTTCCCTAAATGAAGATCCTTCTTTGGAGCAGACTTATTTTCCATTCATATCACGTCAGTGTTCCTTTTGTTTTTTCTTTGTATTGCCTTTTTTTTTTTTACTGTGACTAATTTTTATGGACCCATACATCCAGTTTGTCGTTTATTTCATTGATGACTCTCACCAAAATAATGTTTTCATCTTTTACAATTATTAAAATATTGTGATACCTTTTGGTGAAAAACTGAAAGTATGTTCGCATATTCACTTATGTGTATAATAACTTTTAAGCTTTAAAACTCTGAGAAATATAATTTCTCTCTTATGGGGATAAATCTCATAAACAAAAACAACTGCAGGGTTCACAATTAACCATTAGATAAAGTCTAAACTCTCTCATTAGTATTCAAGTCCTTCCACAACCTGACCCCTCGCCTGTCTTCCTAAACTAACCTTTCACTCCTCAAGATTATTCTGTTTTCAATGCTTAAGTTCAGGCCATTATTCCAGGCTTCTCACCTGTAAAATGGGTTAATAATCTTTATTTCTACAGGGTTATTATATACTTGACAGCTCCTTCCTAGCATGAAGCCAAGCGCATAGTAGGTATTCAAAGAATGGGAGGAGGCAGAAAAATCATATGGAGTTGGGACTGAACATCAAAGAACTTCTCGAGGGACATTGACGAGCTCACTCATGGCTGTCTCCTAAGATCTCTGCCAAGTAGGCAAAAGAAAGGTCCCCAGCCAGTCCCTTTCCTAGTGGGAAAGCCCAGCTTGGGAGTTAAGGTCTGAGAACCAGACCCAGATGTCTCTATGAGCCTCAGTTTCTTCATCTGTTAAACAGTTATAATACAAGATAATATTCATAAAGCACCTAATAGAAGTAAGTAGCACAGAGCAGGCTCAAAATAGGCTCACGTTATAAGTGAATAAAAGAACACTGTTATCCTCCATATTAAGCAAGAAAAATGGACACAGATTTTCAGAAATTCTCATAAGTCCCACTAAGATCTCCAAACCAAACCAAAGAACACATGCTCTTGGAAGGCAGAGGTGAAGCAATTTCATTAGAATTGTCTTTCCTTCCAAAACTTATTTAGAGCTTAGTTTTGCTCAGAATAGTTGATCTGAAATCTACAGTTCTGGGCTTGGCACAATGAAAAATGAACCATGAAGAACTTTGGCAAAAGGAAGCCTGGCCAGTTATTCATCCATAACAATAATCAAACAGATTAATGCATTTATCACATTTACTAGGGAAATCCTTATCTCTAATTCTCCTAAAGTAACACTCCATGGAGAATGGTAGGTGAAAGAGCAATATAAAGTAAAAGGTCCCACCTTGTTTCTTGAAGTAAATATAAAATATTAAATTCACCTGCTTTTAAAGATTAGAATCAAGAACATAACCAGAGACTTAAATAGGAAATATCGACTCTCTATTTGAGTCAGAAGAGTCAGAATTTGGTATCAAGAAGCAGATAAAGGGGAAGCGGATGTGGCTCAAGCAGTTGGGCGCCCACCTACTGCATGGGAGGTCCTGGGTTTGGTTCCCAATGCCTCCTAAAGAAAATGAGCAAGACAGCAAGCTCACGTGACAGACTGGCACGGTGAGCTGACACGACGAGGAGACACAATGAGGAAACACAATGAGAGACACAACAAACAGGGAGCAGATGTGGCTCAAGCAGCTGGGTGCCTGCCTACCACATGGGAGGTCCTGGGTTTGGTTCCCAGTGCCTCCCAAAAAGAAGATGAGCAGACCTGGAGAGCACACAACAAACAGACACAGAGAGCAGACAGCGAGCGCAAACAACGAGGTGGGGAAGAAGCAGAGAAAAGAATAAACAGGAAATCATTTAAGAAAGAGTCAGAGGGAAGGAGAAATCAGCAGAGGGGAGAAGAGAGAAAGACCGAAAGAGGAAAAAGGCAAAAAGAAAGCTGTAGCATGGGGGCATCAGGGGAAGTAGTAAACCCATCTGAGAAAGGTTCATGTTCTGATACTGAGGAATCAGATTCAGGAGAGAAAGGAAAGAAAACTAATTATTGAGCAACTACCTATACCAGAGGTCCTGGGCTGCATGCTTTCATGTATGTAATTATTACTGCTATATATCAGATGGAGGAAATAAAGAATGAGTGAACAAATTTTACAGAGGGATCTGAACAAAATATCAGCCAAATCTCTGACAACATAAGGAAAAGGAAAAAGAAAAAAAAAAAAACCTCATTCCTGCCACTGTTCCATTTGACTCTAATGATCTCTGTCATCAGCAGTATGTCAGTGAAAGGGTTTCTAATCTAATAGATTAGATAGGTAGGTAAAGGCAGGGATCATTTCTTATTTATCTTTGTACTCTCGAATAGTGGTTTGTACATAATAAATACATCACAAAAATTAGCTGAGTTTAACTGAATAGGTATTACATTACTAAAAAGTATTTGTATTCAATTATATATAACAACAAATGGAGGTTTAAGACCTTGGATATGGCAAACTCTCAGCTTCCAATCAAGTATGCCTAAAAATATCCAACATCTTTTCCTGCTTTTGACTTCCTGGCATGAGCTGTTGCTGCCATCAAAATTAATAAAGCTAGCAGAATTTTTCTTACAGAAACATGGATGCAGGAAAATAATCCTCTTGGCTCATTTTGTTATCTAAACCCCTTATCTTATATAGTGTTTGGTATTCTTGGTTTGTTCATATGAGAATCTGTCTGGTACCTCAGACTAAACTGTGGCTTGTTAAGTCTTTTCCTTCTTTGTATTCACCAGGCAGGACTTGCAAACAGTAGGTGTTCAATAAATGACTCATTGATACTAATGGCCTAACATGGAGTTTAGACGTGCCCTTTTTATGCCTGCTTTTTTAAAACTAAATAATCAAACTCATTCTTCAAGTCTTTTTGGAAATCAACCTTTTTTAAACTAAAGGAAAGAATTAAGATAGTAATAAGAGAGTCCCCTTATTAGTCTACTTTAGATCCTCCTTATCTCTGATTTGGATAAGCTTCTTACTCAATTTCTCTGCCTGCAACTTCTCCCCTTCAATGCATCTATCAGAAATACCACTGTCAGATGATGTTTCTAAAACACAGCTTAGTTCAGGTCCCTCCCTTCTCAGGAAACTTCAGAGGCTTTCTCTTGGCTATAGAATAAAGTTCTGTGTCCTTGTTGTGGGATTCAGGAGGCCTAGCACTGAGGTCTAGCACCGGCCCACCTTTTCCAACTCAACTCCTTAAATCTATCCATACACCCCACATTCCAATCTCACAGAACATTCATTTCAAGCCTCAGTAACATATTAATTCTATTTCTTCAACCCAGATTGCCCTTCTCCTCAATCTTCCCCTACCCAAATCCAACTCCTCATCTCAGACCCAAATTAAAGTTCACTCTCTCTAAAGCCACCCCAGAGATCCCCAAGTAGAAATGATAATTCCTTTTCTGGGTTCCCATTGAACTATATACTTCTAATAAATACTTGTTTTCTATGTATTTCTATAATGGTTGGCTGTTTCCATATATGTCTTTGCATATATGCATAAGCTCCTTGAAAGCAAGGATCCAGTATTTATTATTCATATTTGTCTTTTTCACAGTGGTAAGCCAAAGTTATTGCACAGAGTAAGAGATTAAAAATTAAGAATGAGTGAGGGGAGCGGATGTGGTTCAAGCAGTTGGGTGCCCATCTCCCACATGGGAGGTCCTGGGTTCCGTTCCCAGTGCCTCCTAAAGAAGACGAGCAAGACAGCAGGTTGGCATGGCAAGTTGATGCAACGAGATGACACAATGAGGAGACACAACTTGGAGACACAACAAGGATGTGGTCATGTCTCCTTAAAGAGATGAGGAAATGCACTGCTAAATCCGTCAATTTTAAATAAGCTCAGGGAAATTACTCAGAGGCAGAACCTAGAAACCCAGCCTCATTTCAAGGAAAGCTGGTAGAGGCAATAAAAATGCCCTCTAGTAGATCCTAACTCTAGAGAAGGACAGATCCTCCTAGGAACTCCGATCTGCCTCAGATAGAAACTTTCCCTGGGCCCCCATGCTTCCATTATGTCCGTTTTAGAAAGAGCCTTCTCAGTTTTCAATAATCGAGACCACACTGCCAAGATGGAGAAGGTGAGGAGCAGCAGGGGCAGGTTCCGGCACAGGCTCACCTTTTAATTTGCCGCTATTAAAGGCACCAGTCACCTCAGGGTTACCCGAATCCAGGCTCCATGTTAGTAGGAACCTGGCCCCAAGATGCCTCACCATGTGGACAGCTGGGGCTTTGCCCCAGGGGAGGATGGAAGGAGCCTGAAGCCACCATGAACCATCAACCAGGAAGCCTCGGTGACCCTTGATGTGACAGATAAGATTGTTAATTTCTTAATTAATGTGGGAGCCAATAACTCAGTCCTAGCCTGCACTCCGGACCTCTCCAGCCTTGGTTGTATCTAATAAGGGGAGTGAATGGGGAACCAAGATCCAGGTCATTTACTAAACCTCTCCTGTTGCCAGATTTTGTCTAGATTCTTGACTAATCTGCAAGAAATGAATTTCAAGAGCATGCCAAGTTGATTAGGCCAGTAATTTATTAAGGAATGGTGAGGATAGAAATGGGAGAAAATAACAGATCATTGGTCCCAGGTAGAGAGGAAGGGGGTGAAGACTGATAAAGTGGCCCAATTTACAGATTACAGTTGCCCATTATAGATTATAAATGCCCAGGTTTTACTTGCGTGACCATCATGGCAGGGAAAAACGGCAAGAGCAGGGTACAGGAGGCAGGAACTGGGGCGAAGGCAAGAAGACTGATTTGGCTTCCCACTTGCTTTTTAAACCATTAATTATTCTGCCCCTTTGCTAATGGCATGGGAGGAGTTCTAGCTGTTTGCTGTTTTGATTGATTACCCCACCCATCAATCCCCAGGATGGCCCAATGATAAAGCCCCTGGAGACTATCCAGGGCTTCTCCTGGCTTCTGGAAGAAATCTCGTTCCAAATGGGAGAATCTCGTGAAGGTCTTTCAGCAGCCATATTGGGGGTATTGGAGGACACATGCTCAATGGCGATGTTTTTTCTGCCAGGTTCCAGATTTGTCTATTGATTCCCTATCTAGCCTGCTTCACTCCTCTGTAGAATAAGAAACCTCCTCATATGCCAGCAATTAAGATTAAAAATGGCTTCCATCAGGTCTTTCTATGCTAAGTGTGTACAATTCTCTCTTCTGTTTTACTCTGTGCTTAACTTTGTGTTTAACTTTTTAAATCTGTGTTTAACTTTTTAAATCTGTGTTTAACTTTTTAAATCTGTGTTTAACTTTGCCAGTCTGCTCGTGCCTAGGAACTCATAAATCAGATTTGGGGGTCACTTGTTACAAATTGGATAATGGTGAAAGGTCTTTAAATGCCAATACTGTCTTGCAATTGGATTTGATGTAAAAATCACAGGGAATTAGTTCAACTGCTGGAAAAGCAGAAAAACTTAGCAAAATTGTTACTAATAAAATAGTTTTAGTTGCTTAGTTAATAAACAAAAGTGCCCAATTGTTCTAAAGTGAAAACTTACTAGAAACTGTAACTAAGAGTTAAGATGGTTACTCCAGGTCTAACCTCACCCTTGTGTATGTTGCTATTGTGAGGCTAATTCTAAACTGAGTTTGCCTTTGCTTATGGTTATTTCAGGGCTGACCTCACCTTGGTTTGTACTTGCTCACCGCTGTGATGGTAACTACTCTGTTCTCCCCTGTTTGTAGCATGGCAACTTTTGCCTCTATGGCTTAGGGGAAGGCCAATTTGAGACACCCCTGTCTCCTGTCCTTCCACTGGAGTTAATGACCCTGCTTTCTCTCATGACTCCAGGTGTGGACTAATTGCTCCCTGATGTACTTCTTGACCTTTGAGGTTGGACGTCCACTCTTCCAATCCAGCAGCCACCAGAGTCCTGTTATTTCCAAGGACTGGGGAGTGGGGGGCCTCCCACCTTAAGTGTTGAGGTTCCTACAAGCAGCAAATCATGAGAGAAACCAGTTTCCTTGAGATTTCCATGACCTGAGTGAGTATATACTGGAGTTAGTGTTGCTCATCCAAGGTCTGTCAAAGTCAAAATGGGAAAAAAGTAAAGCCCTGAAGAAAATGTAAATTGTATTTTACACTTATTCAAATGTGGGGTGACTAGTCTATGTGGTTTAGTTGATTATAGGACATTTATAAAAGTTTTGTCTAATCTGAAGTACTTA
>JAQZBX010026433.1:0-28950 GCA_029593785.1 Cabassous unicinctus | reverse complement strand
CAGTCAAGATGCAGGGACCCACATCCACTACACCAGCATCCCCTGTGAGAGGACTGGCTCCTTGGACACTGTATTTTATGATTCCAGTTTCCTGGGGAGAGGCTGGGATATGTGGGTAAGCTCAACACTAGTGGGAACATCATTCACAGAACAGCCACTGAGTCTCATGACAGACTCACCAGGGACCCTCCAGAGCCAGGTGCATTTACAGGTGAGCCTCTGAGCCCTGAGGATTCAGGCGTGCTTACTGCTGTGCTTGGAAACACCAGGGGCCCCAGGACAGAGAAGGGAACACAAATCTTGCCCTTCTGGGAAGCACAGAGTAGGTGGGCTATAGGATCACTCCTACCCATGGAGCCCATGGACCAGACCTTGCAGCGGGTGGGTGCTTGAACTTCTAAGATTCCCTCCTTCCAAGCAAACAGATTCCTCCAGATCCCTGTCTTCATTTTACTGTTGTGATTTTCTTATTTTACTCAGTGCTACATCACAGAGGGTGTAGGAATTCTGCCCATGAATGCTTGACATTCACAGACACACAGGATGGAAGCAACTATGACCTAGAATTTTGGAGAGTGATGGGCCCTGTCACCCCATGTCTCCTCTGCACATGACATGATGTCAGAAAGCCCTGGTCCTCCACTTCCTTCCTCTTCTTCAAGTGACAGAGTTGTGACTATGAGAGATTGCCACTACAAAATTCATGTAGAAATTATACATGACTACAAAGGGAAGATGTTGAATTTTCTATGTATATTTTGAGAAAAAGTATATCTCTAAATTTAGCATGTGTGCATGTACACCTCCATGCCTGTGAGCTACATAATCTGAGAAACACTGTCAGCAAAAATAGATTATTGATGATGCCTCTGGGGATGATCCTATGATACCCTAAGGAAACATGTAAAGCATGGACCCCCCTCTTGTTACCAAGAGGTGAGATGAGCAAGAATACAATGAGTGCAGCTTCAGGTCTGCAAAGGACAGTGTTAGGAGAGGCCAGGTGTCAGCTCTACAATGTCCTTGTTAAAGGCCATCACCACAATTTGAGAATGTTCTGATTAGTAACATTGAGAGTAAGAAGAATCCCAGTTGATGAACACAGGTCATGTTTACACTGGCTTTTTGGCTGATTAAAGAGTTCTATAAGCCCAAATACTTTAAAAGTCACTGCAGGCTGCAGAGGCTTCTATGTTCTTGTAAGAAAAGGCAACCGTCTCTTCTTGCAGCCACAGGCCTTTTAGTGCTGTCTGAATATGCCACCAGAGAAAGGAGGGTAGGAACATTGGTGAATTCCCTCTTGAATACCCATTCCCCTTGACCTTTAAATGCTGAATGCCAGCAAACACTATCTAACAGTCTCAGGTGATTCCACAGGCTAAGTAAATTTGCATCCAGTTCCCAAATGCTAACATCAAAAACAAATATACTTTCCTGGACTGTATGGTGTGCTCACCCATCTTGACCCACTCACTATCTTAAAACTGTGCCTATTTACTTGAATGTCTTCTGCTCCAATTTCTCCCTTTAATGCCAATTTCTCTATCAAGAAATGGATTTGTGGCCTCATAAGACAAGATAATTCTAGATTGTGTAAGCAAGGAAGATTATACCTATAAATACACATACTCACAAACACACAAACACCAGGACTTTTAAAATAGAAGTAGCTGGAGCTTGCTAACCCATCTAAAACTATCTAGACAGGGCTCTGGATATTTCCAAGTACTGTCTTGGCAGGATCAGAAGGAGTTCCTTCTGGAAACAGTTATCTTCTGCCCATGTCTATGGGTGCAGATTTAGCAATTGGGAGAAGAAGTTGTATTGGCCAGTTGCAGACAAGTGTGAAACCCTGGCAGAGTCACCCATGAGCAGTAAGCCTGGGCATTAATACTACTGCTTTCATCAGGGTAAGAGGTGATCAGGAAGTGGCCCTGGGAGGCATGCAGGGACTCACTCCCCCCAAACAATCTCTGAAAAAAATGAGAATATAAAGAACATGGGTGAAGCTTATACTTCACTCATGGGAATACTTTAATATCATGGTGGTTTGAAGTAGTATGTACACCAGAACAATATATTATTAAATCTAATACATTTATGTGGGTGTAAACCTAGTGTAAGTAGGGCATTTTGATGAGGTTACTTCAGATAAGGTGTGGCCAAATTCATTCAGGTTAGGCCTTAATGTTATTACTAGAGGCCTTTATAATCAGAATGAATACAAAGAGAGAGGGTGAAAGCCATGGAAGGAAGAAGCAAAAAGGATTGAATCCTAGAAGATAAGGGAGAGACCAGAAGTTGTCTTGCCGTGTGGTAGAGGAGTCAAAATCAAAAGCTGCCAGTCTTTGGGAAGAAAGCATTGCCTTGAGGATGTCACTATTCACATATTTTCTGGATTCTAATTGTAAGTGAATAAATTCCTATTTATAAGCCAAATTATTTCATGATATTTGCTTTAAGCAGCCTAGGGAACTAAAACAGATTTTGGTATGAGTGGAGTGGAATGCTGCTATCGCAATTCCCAAAAATGTGGAAATGGCTTTGGAATTGGATAATGTGTCAACACTGGAAGAACTGTGATGTACTTGATAGAAAAGGTCTAGAAGGCTTTTAAAAAACTCACAGTAGAAATATGGACACTAAAGGTACTTTTGCTGAAGCTTTAGATAAAATGATGTATGTGTAGTTGGAAATTGGAAGAAAGGTGGCCCTTATTTTAAAGTAGCAGAGAATGTGGAAAAATTGAGTTTTGATGTCTTTGGAAGGCAGAATTTGATAGCAATGAGCTTGGAAATTTAGCTGAGATTTCCAAGCTAAGTGTGGAAAGTGAAGCCTGGTTTCTCTTTGCAATGTATAGTGAAATGTGAGAGGAAAGGGATAAGCTGAGAACTGAACTCCTGGTCAAAAAGAACCCAGAAATTGATGGTTTGGAAAATTCTGCATTTTTGGAAAATGTGTTGCCAGAGATTAGTGCTCCATATGAGTGAGGGTTAAACTAAATATTGATCCAGTCAGCCATTTCAGTGGAAGTCAGGCTTGGAAATTCATTTACCAGGAAGGATCTATGGAAAGTTATTTTGTCTGATGGTTTGGACCCCTGTGTACTATGTGTACTCTGACAAGTTTTTTGTGAGGTCTGTATGAACAGAGCCACTGCCAGCATGGACTAAAATGGACAGAGAAGGGACAGACTGAAGGGAAAACCACTCCAAGGGCAGAACCATTGGAGCTGTGTTCTGCTGAAGACATCTTCTTGAGCCAAAAGATTTGCAACACCTATGTGTGTGTGAAAAGAGTGAGCCTGCTTCAGAGTTTGGAAACAGTGGCCTTCCTCCCCATTGTTCAGGATAAGTGTTAATACCCCTGTGTTCTTGGAGGTTAGAGACTATTTCCTGGGAACTGTGGAGAGTCTGGATGTCCTAACAGTTTCCTCAGAAGGTAGAGCCTATTCCCAGGAAATTGCAGAGGGTCTGGCCACCATCCTAGTGTTTTCAGAGTATGGAGCCTTCACTCTAGTGTTTGTGGAGAGCATGTCCAGTGCATAAGCACATAGAAAAGTTGGGGTTGCTGCTCCTTCAGGCCTGGAGGACAAAACATTGTCCTATAGATGACTCTCAGATCTTGAAATGCAATGGAGTATGACTTGCATGGTTTCAGAAATGTTTGGGACCCATGACTCCAGTGTTCCTTCTAATGTCTTCCTATGAGAATGGGAATATTTAGCCTATGTTTGTCCCTCCTTTGTATATTGGAAGCAGATAATTTATTCTCTAGGTTTCCCAGGTCCACAGATATAAGGGAATTGTGCCCCAGGACAGAACACACCCATAACCAATTTTGGAGAGACTTTGTGCTTTGTACATTTCTGAAATGGCTTAAGGTTTTTGGAATATTGTGATTGAATTAGTGTAATTTACATATAGAATGAAGCTGTCTTTTTGGAGTCCAGAGGATGCAGTGTGGTCATTTGGAGCTGTATGTACCACAGAAAAATATGTTCTTAAGTCTAATCCATTCTTGAGTGTGTATACCTGTGTAAATAAGACATTTTGATGAAGCTGCTTCAGTTAAGTATGATCCACCTCATTCAGGATGGGTATTAATCCTATTACTGAGTACCTTGTAAATTGAATGAATATAGAGATTGAAAGAGACAAAGAGAGAAAGCCATGGAAACAAGAAGTTGAAATCACTGAAACCTGGAAGAGAAGGGAGACAACCACAGACATCACCATGTGGCTTACACTTTGGCAGAGGAGCCAAAGATCACAAGCAGCCTGTCTTCAGGAAGAAAGCCTTACCTTGAAGATACCTTGATTTGTATATTTTTTTCAGGCTCTAACTGTAAGCAAATAAATGTCCGTTGTTTGTCAAAAGATTTCATAATATTTTGCATTAAGCAGCTTAGGATACTAAAACAAATTTATAAAGGATATAATGAAGGTTTGCATGTAGAGTCTAGGCAAGGTGACCTGCAGTGTTTAAAGGGCTGCCATCTGGGCCAGGCTGGCTGTTCAGTGATGAAACAAGTGCCTTACATGCCTCAGATAGACATTTCACAGAAGGTGCCCTTCAGGCATGCAGGAGAGAGAAGGCAACTCCCTGGACCTTACTAGAGCAAAATGCTTAATGAATTTGTGCATCCTCCCTAATCACATCAATTGTGTTGGCAGATCCTTGACTCAGTTTTCCTGTAAATACAATATGCCACCTAGAGGAAAAGTTACTGTGGACAGGAAATTCAATCCTCTTTTTTTTTTAAACCAGAAAGTTGATAATTACTAAGGGAACCTGACCTTTACAAAGAGCATCATTTTCATACAGAACTTGAAGCAAGACCTCAGAGTATTGTGATGGGGGAAAATAGATGCTGTACAGTAAATGTTTAGTAAACTCCTAACATGACTTAAAAGATTGAGGAATTTAACTTCATGTAATAGTCTAAATATTGATTATAAAATGTAACTTTATGTTTGATAGATATTTTATAACTTTTTATTACAAAAAAATGTAATAAGAATATTTGCTTTTTTTTTTTAAGTCCTTAGTGATACCACATTTAAAACGCAGTTGACTGAGTCATTATTAGAATAGGTCATACCACACTAACTGAAGACAAACATTGTTCCTGCTCTTCTTCTCCTGCCTCAGTGGCCCATTCCATCAGTCAGCCTCCTGCTGCTATTTTGTGGGTGCCTTGACTCCGGAAGTTTCACTTACAGAACACAGCACAGTCTCTATGCATAAGCTAATGTCAGAACATACAACTTTGAGCTTCTAATAAACATTTTTGTTGTTTTTATTTTATTTAAAATACTCTTTATACAGGAGGTACTAAGATTCTCTGACACTATGTCTTCCTTTACAACCCAGAACTGTGCAAAGCAGGTATAGCTTGGTAGCTGCTGATGTGTCCACTATTTCTACTCTCTAACCTTCAAAAGCAGTTCATGAGATTCACATGACCAGATCAGCTCCAGATGTCCCTTACTGAAATGAAATCCTTCCAGCCAGAACTGAAGTTGGGTAAGGGGAAGGTGAAAAATTAAATTAATAATGATAAACCTTAAATTGCATAGCATTAAAAGTATGTTATATGAAATAAAAATTATCTGAAAACTAGAATGGATATATGCCAGCATCTTTCAAACTTCTTTTTAATTTGACTAAGGAATTATATATCAGATAATAAGCCTTAACTTTCTCAAGTTGAAACCTGGCCAGGACATCATTAACATGTCAGACAGGATGAAGAATTTCCTCTTAAGTACTTGGACAAAAACCAGATGGAAGACTACCTCTTCTTTGTCAGGACCAGGAATCTTCATGATAGGAAAAGAAGTCCAAAGAAGGCCATCTCCTACAGTCTGAGTGCCCCTTACAGGCCATCAGCAGCATGACTGGGGAAATGCAAGGCTTCAACTTGCCAGACCTACCAACCATGAGTCCTCGCCCCAACCACCAGCAGAGCCAGAAATGTGTGAGTTCCTGGTAAGACCTTCATCCTCTACTCCTCCCCAATACTAACAGCCACACAAACCATTTCTTCTCTGAGAATACCAAGCACAGTCATCATGCTCTTTACACCTGTCTGCATTACTCCCCACAGCAGCTCAGCAATCCAGGATCTACTGTCTCATCTCCTGGATTCTAATATCCTGGACTCATAAGATTCATTTCTAACTACATCCTGCATGTCCCATTCTTCTCTTAAATTCCTTCCATTGTGACTTCTGGAAACTTCAGTCAATAATAGTACAAAACATTTATAAACTCAATCCCATCTCTGAATATTCCTTTTATCTTTTCTCTGGAACCTTCTAAAATGGGCTGTTTCCTTTCCTATATTCCTCATACACCCTGATGTTTGCCTAATAGCTGCTCATTGTCAGTTTCAGACAATGCTCACTTTTCCTACCTCCCTTCATTCAGCTTTCATCCTCACGTGATAGCACTACTCCACACATAACCCTGTCCTCACATGGTTACCTATTGTCCTTGGGATAACTGTCTTCCTCAAGGATTTCATTTCTACCTGCTTTATGACTTGCCCCCATAAGTTTTGTCATGATTCATGGTGATTTCAATATGCATGTACATGATTTCTCCAATACCCTGGTACTTTGAAACTTTTGAAACCATTTCTCCTGCAACACACTGTTCTGCGTATGATCTCATAGAGTAGGATAATGGCCTTTCCAAGAATATCTTGCTCCAGTTCCCAAGTTCAAGCACTCCACTATTTGGCCTCTTCCTCATCTCTTTCAAGTTTGTTCCCTCTATACTTCCACTCCAGAATCCATTGAACTGAAACAGAAATTCCATACTCTACCCTCATTTCCACAATCTGTGCTCCTTATAACTTAGAGAAGGGAAAAGTTTAAAAATGTATACATTTTAGAGAAGAAGAAATAAAAATGTCTTTGTTCAAGAGTGACATGATGGTTTATGTAGAAAATCTCTATGAATCAACAGGAAAAAAATTGGGAGGATAAATTAAAAATATAGGAAGCTTGCAGGGGAAAAGCCTCAAGTATAAAAGTTAATTGTTTCCTTACATGCCATCAAAATAAATTTGGAATTTGAAAATCAAAAATAATACAATTAACAATAGAAAGAAAAATGGTATACTTAGATATAAATCTAACAAAATATGTGCAGGGTCTATTCGCAGAAAACTACAAAATTGTGAAGAAAGAAGACAAGGAAATAAATAATTTAGAGGTATTTTGTGTTTGTGCAATTGAGGATGCAGGGCTGCTAAGATGTCAATTCTTCCCAACTTGATCTATAAATTCAATGCAACCTCAGATGCAATTCCAGAAAGCTATTTTGTTGGTATCAACAAACTTATTTAACAATATTTAATGAAAGACAAAGTTTATACAGTGACAACACAATAGTGAAGGAATAGGGGACACAACCAAATTTCAATAGTTAGTATAAATCTACAACAAATAAGGCAATTTGTCATTAATGACAAATAGCACAGTGATCACTGTGAAAGAATAGAAAGCCCAGAAATTGGCCAATACAAATATAGTCAACTGATCGTTGACAGAAAGCTTAAGCAATTTAAAGGAGAGAAGAATGTCTTTTCATTAAATGGTGCTATAATGTAATGAAAATATATAAATAAATAATAACTTTTCACAGAAACTAATACAAAATGGTTCATAGGCCTAAATATAAAGCACAGACCTATACAACTTGTATGAGAAAATATGGAAGAAATTCTAAGAATCCATGAGGTTGGCAAACAATTTTGATATACAACAGCACAGAAACAATTTATGAAATAAGTATTAAAATGTGCTTTATTGAAATTAAATACTTCTCCTCTAAAGACACTTTAATAAAAGGAGTGAAAAGGCAAGTCTTCCCAGGGATGAGCCTCCCTGGCAACAAGGGATAACTATCAAGTGTCAACAGGCAATACAACAGGAAAAAGACCTCAAATAAAAGGGGGAAAAGGTAAAGACAAATTAGTTCATATGTTATCCCAGAGGTAATCCTTATGCACATCTCAATAGGACCTCATAGGCTTCCAATGTGGATACACCCCAAACAGAGGGACTCCTGAGGACTCTGGAAACACCCAGGTCTTCTATCAGAGTGGATAGCCCCAGAGTTTTGTGCCTTAACAGTGGGCCCTACTTTATTATCCTTGCTCCTGAGAGTGACAGAGTTGGACCCAAATATGTCTTCCCTGCACATGGTCCATCTGTCCCTTCTATTCAAACCTATATGTGCTGCTGGAGTTTGTAGGTGTACTTCCAGAGACCATAGTCTTTGGCTGTCCATATGTCAGCTGGGCCCAGAATCTCAGTGGAGCTGCAACTCCTACTCTACAGCTCAATGGACTCACCCTGGACACCTGGTGGGGAGATGCTGATGGACAATGGCCATCTCAGGGAATGGAGAGAGTCTGTAGCTGCAGGCAGGATAATCCCATCCATCTTATCTATGAGATATAAGCCCCCTCTCACTTGGAGGTGGAGTGGACATCACCATCTCAGACTCCTCAGGATTTGGGGAAGAGCTATGGACTAGAATGGACTTCCTGGTATTCTCTTATAAACATATTGTGATTCACACAATGGAAGTAATTACAAATTAATGTGGAGCCAGTGGCCACCGGATGTTTTAGGGGCAGGGAGAGGGAAAAGCAGTTGTAATACAGGGGCTTTTTCAGGACTTGGAAATTATCTTAAGTGACATTGCAGTGACAGATATAGACCGTTTTATAGAATTATATAACATGCAGAACTGTGTGTGAGAGAATGTGGTCTACAATGTGAACTACGGCCCATGCTTAGTGGCAAAGCCCCAAGATTTGTATATCTATTGCAGGTGTTGTGCCACACTAATGAAGGATGTTTATGTGGGAGGTTGTGGGAGAAGTGGGAGGTGGGGCAAACGGGAATCCCTGAAATATTTGTATAACATTTATGTAATCTAACTATCTTTTATAAAATAAAATTATTATTAAAAAAATAAGGCAAGTCTTACACTGAGAAAATACTTGCAAAACTCATATCTTATGAAGGACTTTTATACAAAATATACAAAGAACTCTTACAACATAACTAAAACAACACAAACAATCCAGTTAAAATTGGGCCAAAGGTCTACACAGACACCTCATCAAATAAATTAGGCAGAGTTTAAAATATTATCGTGAGTATAACTAAAAGTTTTGATTTATAAATGTGACTGTGACTGAGAGGAATACTCTGTGGATGTCACATTTCAATTGAAAAGAAGCTAGAAACAATCTAGAGACTGTATAACATAGTGAATTCGGTGGTAGATGAAGATTGTGGCTAATAGCATAAGAATGTACTTCCTTTACAAAGTGTTAAGCATATTGTGATATATGGGAAAGTTACAACTAATGTAACTCATGGATAATAAATAATAGTAATATTGTCGTTCTTTGCAGCAATGGGAAAGAAGATATTATATTAATTCTAAGTGGCAAAAATAGGGGGTATGAGAAGTTATGGGAATTTTTCCTTTTGGAGTAATGAAAACATTCCAAAATTGACTGAAGTGATGACAGCACAACTCTGTTGTGAATTTGAGAGCCACAGAGTATGCACTTTGAATGGATTGTAAAAAACATGAGACTGTATAACACAGTGAATTCTGTGGTGGATGATAGACTGGTTAACAGAACAAATGTGAAAAAATTCTATCATGAACTACAAGAAATATATAACACTAAAACAGGATGTCACTAACTGGGTGGGTTGGGGGAAAATATACCAAATGTAAGCTATGGGTTATAGTTATTAGTGATGTTTTGATGATTCACTTTCATAATTTGTAACAATTGTTTCACAAAAATGCAAAGAATTGATTGTGGGGTAATGTATGGGACCCCTGTAAGAAAATATGCATGTTTGTTTTGTGAATAAAAGTTCATAAGTTTTATTATACATTTATTATTTATGGATGTTCATGTACGAATGATAAACTTCAATAAAAAAGTTTTTAAAAATGTGAAAAGGGAATTAGAGGGAAAGGGCCGATAAATGGTTATTCCCTACCTTTTCCTCTGATGGTTGAACAATGTAGAGTGGTGGCAACATCTGGGTGAAGCTGGACTGCTCAGCAATCATTCCTTCAGAGCAGACATCACCAAGCTCCTGCATAGGTACCAGCTACCACAGCATCTTGTTCACCCAGATTTCTCCAGCCAAAGGGCTCAGACTGCAGAGGACTTTAGAGAGTATCATTCAACTTGGTTAATGATGCATAAAAATACCTTCTATCCCACGCCCACTCCCAAGGAGGGGAATGTGCCTTGTAAGCTAAAGCTTTGTAGAATACAGATTCATGAAGGGAGATATTATGAAATGGAATGCAAATTTCTCATGGAAATAATGGAAATAAACAAAAAACTTGAATAATATCAAAGTGAAACTGCCAAAAAGAGATTGAATCCATTGTCAGGTATGGTTGTGGTGTGCCACAGTTTTAGCAGGCACCAGCTTGACACTGAGAATAAGGCAGTGAACAAGAAAGACATGGCCAGGCCTTCATGAAATTTAAATATTACAGCTGCACATTCCAAAATGAAATTCAGGAGGTTCCCTCTCACCCTTCACTGGGATTAATTCCTAAACTTCCTCCCCCTCCCAGTTACATGCTAAGGTCTATCTAAACCGAAAAGAATATACTATGTGAGGAAAGCTTTCCAAAAGGATGACTTGAAAAAGCCAAGGAAATTTTTAAAAAGATGAAATACTTAAAAAATATAGATTGAGCTAAAGATTCCAGTCTAATGGTTGCTAATTTAAAAGTTTTATATATAAAGTTCTAGCATTTTTTAGAAAAGAATATGAAAAGATGCTTATCATAATTTATCAACTGGGAATTGCAAATTAAAACAACAATGAGATATCACTACACATGTGTTAGAAAGGCTAAACTCTGCTGGTGAGTTAGAACAACTGCACCACCCCACTGCTGGTGGGAATCCAAAGGGGCACAGCCACATTGGAACACAGTTTGACAGTTTCCTACAAAGCTAAACTTAGCCTTAACAAAGAAACCAGCAAATGTGCTCCTATGTATTTACCCAACTGATTTCAAAAGAAATAATCACAGAAAAGTTACACATGAATTATCATACCATTTTCATTCATTATCAGCAAAATCTGTAAGCAATCAAGATGTCCTTCAACATGTGAATCAATAAACAAATGTGGTACAGCTATATGATAGAATACTATTATCATTTCTTTCCTTTTAAAAAAGTCTCATTTTGCTCTATATTCTCTGAAATTATCTCAACTTAATTTTGTAGTTTTTACTCAAATTTTCAATATTATTTAATATATCCAAATACATTCTCTTTTCTATCTGCACCTTTCATCTACAGCCCTCTTTTCTATTTCTGGACTGGAGATCAGGTTTATTATGCTTTTTAATTCCTTTTTTCAATAATTTATTAAATTTAATTAATTTTGATATTTTATTATAATATTTTTACTCCATATATTCTTTGCTTCCATGTTTTTATCCTATCCAAGTATTTGTTTGGTTATCCTTGACATATCTTATTTTGTTTTGCAAATTTCCTCAAATTTGTAATATTGCTAATGTTTCATAATTAGAAAAAATCACAAAAAAATTATAAAATCAATATATGTTGTCAACGTTTTTTTTGTGGAAATATCTGGAAGGAACCCACATTTAACCATACTATTTTTATAAAGTTCATATTGGTCAGTTTTAATAAAAATACATTTTACCACTTCATGCGAAGCAACATTAAGACCAGCTGATATCCCCAGGAATTTTCTATATTGAAAACAGACTGTGGACCTCACTGTCCAGGTTGTGGAAATTCTGGTAATCCTCCTTGTCAGTTGCACCTTGCCTCTGAATTCACAAAGGTTCATATCCCTGAGCACAGAAGCAATGCCACCCAACTCAAGTATAAAGACAATTTCCATTACACTCATGGAGTAAAGAAAGAGACCAATAATTCTTTTCTTGGAATAAAGACAGACACTGTAAGATTTAGGTGCAACTAATAATTTTTTCAAAGATTCAGGTTCTAGAAGATGGAGATGCACATTTTTCCACATCATCCTTCCTCAACACATTTAAGTACCCTTAAGACCACTTTCCCCTTTTACATCAGGACAGTGGGCAGCACTTGGGTCTAAGAATCCAGTTAATGATGCCATCAACTCAGATCCTGGAGGCTGAATTCAGTGCCTCCTTGGGAAGGCACAGAGGGGAGGGTCTGAGGATCACTGGAGACCAGTCCTCCTGCTCCTATGAACAGAGTTTCTCCCTCCATTCGGCCTTGGGGTCAAGGATCCAGGGAATGGAGAGAGGTCCTTGCTCTGTGCAGACAAAGCAGGCATTTTATGACGGTAGAGCAGGGCAGTGTAAGGCCTCTGATGGAAGCACACCCTGCTTAGAGTTTTCTCCATCCTACACACCCTTGCTCTGCGCCCACTTGGTGATGGAGCTGGTCTTGCCTATCCTTGAAGGTGCTGCAGTATTGGTCTCCTATAATCTGAGAACTGCTTTGCTCTGCTCTCTACCCTTGACTCCCGTTCTAATCTTTGATGCAGACTCTACACAGTTATGGCACATTATTTCATGGTGGTTCTCCTTCTAAGGTGTTGACACAGATGAGATAATTTTCTTATATCAGTTCTTGGAAATGATTCCTAACATTATCCCCTCCTGTGATTGGAGACCCTGGGGAGAGGGTGACCAGTGACCTGGGATGGGGGCAGCTCTCTGTGCTCAGAATGCATAACCACTCACAAGAGATACAGATCTAGAGGATGTCATGGCCAGGACTGAAGCCAAGTAAACCAGGGCAAGGCTGGATCATCTCCACCACCCAGCATAGGTGCACCTTGGAAACCCAGTGACTGTCCCAAGCTTGTCCTCTTGTATCCACAGGGACTCCACATGCCAATCACCCTGGGGCCTCACAGAAGAAATCTCCATCACAGGCTGGGCCTGTGTGGTGGGGCTTCATCCTCCAGATGGCCATGCAGATGCTGGGGCTCCTCCTCTGTCTGCTGGCAGCTCCCCTGGGTGAAGGTATTGGGGGTCCAGGAGTTCACAGGGGCTTGATTGTGGGGAAGGACAGATTCATAATGACTCTCCTCTTCCCAAGGTCTGAGCTCACCCTGAAGGAGTCAGGCCTTGGGCTGGTGAAGCCCTCACAGACCCTCTCCCTCAACTGCTCTGTCTCTAGGAGCTCCATTACAAGCAGTTATGTCTGGAATTGGATCCAACAACATCCTGGGAAAGGGCTGGAGTGGATGGGGTACTGTACAAGACAGGGAGCACAAACAACAACCCAGCTTTACAAGGCCACATCTCCATCACTGCTGACATGTCCAAGAATGAGTACCATCTGCAGCTGAGCTCCATGAGTACTGAGGTCACAGCCACTTATTACTGTGCAAGAGGCACAGTGAGGGGAAGGCAGTGTGAGCCCAGACACAAACCTCCCCTGCAGGAGGGAGACGGGCTGCAGGGGGCCATCAGGATCAAGGATAGGACTCAGCCCCAGGAGCAGGTGCAGGGTAGGGAACCATTTACTTTCAGGATATGGGGATTCCTCTCCCCAGGACCCATTTCCCTGAGGACTTGCCTTCCCCTTGCCTGGGTTCTCCTTTATTTTAGTCCCCAGGGCAATGTCAGGAATATTCAAAGCTGCATTTATTTCACTTCTAGAAGGGAATGAGGTCACTGTCCCTGTTTCTCCATCCCCTTAATTTGGTCTTTGACTGAGCACTCAGTGTGACTTTTTGTCTAGTACATCAAGCACCACCAGAAAACCACAGATATTGTGTGAACAATGTCTTTCTTTTCTTTCTGAAAATTAAACCCAAGCTAGGGAAGGATTGAGTAATTAAACTTTTATTTTTTCTTCATAAAATAATTTATATCTTTAAAATTTTAGATTCACAGGAAAACTGAGAAAATGTACAGAGACTTCTTATAGATCCCATAAATATCTTCACTTCTATATCCAGGTACATTAATCAAAACTAACTTACCATTAATAATAATAAAAATAAATGATAAGATATTTTTGGATTTCACCCATTTTCCATGTATATTCTCTTTCTTAGACCAGATATAGTCCTATACATCATGCTTTTTTGAATGTCTAGAAGACTATGTGATTGTTGGGTCTTCTCCTTTGTCTGATGACAGCCTTCTGAATTGAGTGTCTGTCACTTGGGACATGTGTCTATGGCTGTGATTGCTGTGACTGACAGGGATTTATCCTTCTTCCTTCCTGGTGCCCTATTCCAGGTTAAACTGCATAAGTCAAGCCCAGGAATAGTGAAGCTCTTACAGAACCTCTTTCTCATCTGCTCTGACTCAGTTCATTCCATAGCAACCAGAATTTCCTACTAGCATTGGATTTGACAGCTCGCAGAAAGAAGCTCATTGGATGGGAAAATAGGGTATTATGGAGTCAGAAAATACAATCCATCCTTCTATAGTCACACTCCATTTCTAGGGACAATTCCAAGAAGTAGTTCTGATTGCAGCTATGTTACATGACTGAGAAGATCCCTGTGATATATTACTGTGTTGCAGACACACATTTAGGGGATGGCAGTTTGAACCCAGACACAAACCTTTCCTGCAGGGCACAGAAGGGAGCTGAGCTACAAAGAGCACTCAGGACACATTGAGTAAAGGGGACCAGTCCAGGAAAGGGGTAAATGTTCTGCCAGGACCTGACTTTTTCTCACTGCCACAATTTGGAAAAATAACAGTAAGTGATGCTAATTCAATTCATTTCTCTACAATAATCAAGAGTGCAGGTGGAGGGATAGATCCGTTGATTAATGGGACAGAATATGTCTGCTATGGATAAAAGAAGAATTAATTAGATATAAAATTGAATGTTTAAATCATTTTTTAAAGTGTGATAAATTGTACTTCACCCAAAAAATATATATATTTGAAAAAGTCTTCTGAAAGAAATGAATAGAAAATAGGAAATTTCAAGAATATAACTAAAATATATATTCCTTAAGAGAACTGCATCAAAATATTTACCATGTTTTACTACTCAATAAAAGTAATGCAGTACAGTAAAACAGGAGAAAATATGCAACAAAGGAATAAATGAACACATGAATGGGGACTCAGTATCCTATATGCAAAATTACTACATGTGCCAGTAATTTCTTTCCTATGTACATACCAAAATCTATTGAAAACAGGCATCAAACAAATACTAATACAAGAATGGTCATAGCAGTACTATTCACAATTGTCAAAAGGTAAATTCATCCCAAAGGTCCATCAATTGATGAATTGATAAAAACGTATGGTATATCCATACAATAGAATATTATTTATCCACAAAAAAGAAACGGAGGTCACATAAATATTACATTATGGATGACCCTAGAAAACTTTCTACTAAATGAAAGAAACCAGTCTCAAAAAACTACAAATTGTATGATTCAATTTATATGAAATGTCCAGAATAGGTAAACCCATAGAGAGGAAAAGGAGATGACTGAAAGCCAGGGCCTGGGGAAAGGGGGAAAATGGGAAGTGGTTAGTTAATGGGAATGAGCTATCCTTTTGGTGTGGTGTACATATTTTGGAACTAGATACAGATGAAGGTTGTGCAGTCTTGTGGATGCACTAAATGCCTCTGCATTTCACTCTTCAAAATGATTAATTTTATGTTATATAAATTTCATCTAAATAAAATATAAAAGTTCTGCTTCTACACATGAAAATTTTAAAGATCCATTAAAAGCAGTGCAAACAAAAAAATACCTACTAAATTTTAGTGTAAGCAGATACACAGCAACTTGGTGAACCATAAAGGAAAGTGTGGAGATCTGACTCTAAGCTCAAGGTCAGTGGTGGCTACTGGAGGGAAGAATGGCTGTGATGGTCATGAGGTCCTTGGGGGAATTGGCTAATTTATACTTTCTGACTGGTTGGGAGCAAAAATGATGAAAAGATTATAAAAATTCACTAAGATGTATAATTTTTGTTCCTCTGGGCTCATTCTAATTAATGAGTGAAAAATAAAATGTAAAATAATAAAATATAGAATTTGTCAAAGAGTTATCTACTGACTCAGCCACTCCCATTTCTTCTCCAGTCCTCCAAAGCTGCAGCCTAGACACACTGACAATTTTACAAACCAAACATATAAAACTTTATAGAAACTGTTACCATTCCCTTCCATAAGCAAGCCCAGAGATGCATTGCATCAATCATATTATACTGCTTGTACCTTCTGAGCAAGAATTAGCAACTACTCTAGATTTACTGCTAAGACATTTGTGTATCTGCAGGTAGGAAATAAATATTTCAAAATGCAGGAGACTTCCACCTGTGTGAACTTTATAGGCATCCAGTGGTGTGAGCTTGGTAAATATATTCCATATAAGGTTAAGGATAAACTCATTCAATTTACCAGTCCTGTAACTAAAAGAAAAGAAAATTCCCATTGGGCCACTTAGGATTTAGGAGAGAACATATTCCTCATTTTTGTTTCTTCATCTGACCCATTTTTTATGTGAATTAAAATGTTGCTAGCTTTGCTTAGGGACCTAAACAAGAGATGGCTCTGCCAAAGGCACAGACTGCCATGCAAACTTCTCCTCCAATTAGTCCAGAGGATCCATCAGCTACAATAGGGAAGAAGTGCTGGGGCAGAGAGAGTGCTGTGTGGAGATTTTGTTTGACTTATTTAAATTTATCACAGTGCAGACCCTTAGGATATTGGAGCAATGACTTGTTTTCCTTTTGAGAAAAGGATTTTGGCTTGCTACAGACTTTTTTTGGTATTTTTTTATTTTTATTTTTTATTTTTTAAAAGAGGCTTAGATTACATAAATGTTACACAAAAATTATAGGGATTCCCATGTTCCCCACCTCCCACACTTCCCACAACCTCCCACATAAACATCTTTCATTACTGTGACACATCACCTGCAATGGATATACACATCCTGGGGCTTTGACACTAAGCATGGACCATAGTTCACATTGTAGACCACACCATCTCCCACACAGTTCTGCATGTTATATGCTGATATAAAATGGCCTATATCTGTCATTGTAATGTCACTCAGGATAATTCCCAAGTCCTGAAAAAGCCCCTGTATTACAACTGCTTTTCCCTCTCCCTGTCCCAAGAGCATCCAGTGGCCACTGGCTCCACATCAATGTTGTAATTTCTTCCATTGCTTGAATCACAATATGTCTACAACAGAATACCAGTAAGTCCTCTGTAGTCAATAGCTCTTCCCCCAATCATGAGGAGTCTGGGATGGTGATGTCCACTCCACCTCCAACTGAGAGGGGGCTTATAGCCCATAGATAAGATGGATGGGATTATCCTGCTTGGAGCTGCAGGCTCTCTCCATTCCCTGGCATGTCCATTGTCCATCATCTCCTCACCAGGTGACTTGGATGAGTCCATTGAGCTGTAGAGTAGGAGTTACAGCTCCACTGAGATTCCAGGCACAGCTGTCACATGGGAAGGCCAAAGACTACAGTCTCTGGAAGTACACCTACAAACTCCAGCACCACATGTAGGTTTGAATAGAAGGGACTGATGGACCATGTGCAAGGAGGACTTATTTGAGTCCAATTCTGTCACTCTCAGGAGCACAGATTCCAAAGTAGAGCACACTAATAAGGCATCAATCTCTGAACTATCCCCCATTATATAAGGGATAGAGGAGTCCCTCTATTTGGGGTGATATCCACTTTGGTGTTCTATGAGATTCTACTGAGGTGTGCATAAGTATTACCTCTGAGATAACCTTCTGACTCACTTTGAATTATCTTAGGCATATCAACTCATTTGTCTTTACCTTTTCTCCCTTTTATTCAAGGTCTTTTTCCAGTCATATTGCCAGTTGGCACTTGGTAGTAATCCCTCATTGCCAGGGAGGCTCATCCCCGGGAGTCATGTCCCACACTAGGGGGAAGATAATGCATTCATATGCTGAGTCTGGCTTAGAGAGAGGCCACATTTGAGCAACATGGAGGCTCTCAAGCAGCAACCCTTAGGCAGCCCTAACAATAGGCTAAGTTTCAACTTGAAAAGCAAGGACTCCTAAGGCTATCATCAATAACAAGAAACCATCAGTGGATCATCCTCCTTAGCCAGACACTGCCCCTGCAATTGGGGGACTGTTGTGCTCCCTTGAAGAATGTGGCAGAGCTCTCCAGGCTGGGAATTCAGTATTCTCTCATTTACTGAGTGATTCTTCACCCACTGTGACCATGCCCCATGAGCATTTGAACAATTTTATATACCTTTTATGTATGTTCAGGTGAACTTCCCTCATGAACCCCACATCCCTGACCCTCCACCAATGATCCTCTCCCACCCAATTTGTAACCCTTCTGTGATCCAAAGCTTCTTTAAAGATGAAACCAATACAATAGCTAAATTCAATTAATAGGAAAATGAAATAATAATGATAAGTTTAAATGTAAGAGATAAAATACATGGTAACAGAAAAAAACAACACTAAGCATAAAATAAAATTAAAGGATTGGGATATTCAAAAAATGGGAAAAAACAAAAAACTTAAAAAAATTATTTTTTCCTTTTTTCCTTTTATCACTGCAATATCAGGTGTCCAGTCTGTACCATGACAACTTTCCCCTCTCACTCCCCAGTGTCTCCCAGTTTTTCTGAAAAGACATTTCTCCAAGGAAGAAATACAAATGGCTAAGAAGCACATGAAAAAATGCTTAACATCGCTAGTTATTAAGGAAATGCAAATCAAAACTACAATGAGATACCATCTGACACTCATTAGAATGGTGGCTATTGAAAAAACAGCAGACTAGAAGTGTTGGAGATGATGTGGTGAGATTGTGGAATGGTCCAGCCACTGTGGAGGACAGTTTGGCAGTTCCTCAAAAAACTAACTATAGATCTTCCATATGATCTCGCTATTCCACTGCTGGGTACATACCCAGAAGAATTGAAAGCAAAGACATGAACAGATATATGCACACCAATGTTCATTGTGTCATTGTTCACTATTGTCAAAAGTTGGAATCAACCCCAGTGCCCATCAATAGAAGAATGGATAAACAAAATGTGGTACATACATATAATGGAATATTACTCAGCTGTAAGAAGGAATAAAGTGCTAACACACAGAATAACATGGATGAATCTTGAAGACCTTATGTTGAGTGAAGCAAGGCAGGCATTGAATGGTGAACAGTACATGACTTCACTGATATGAATTGAGGAAAATGAGCAGTCTCTGAGAACCATTGTCTGAAAGATAGGTTTACAAGACAGAGAAAGAGAAGAGAAGATTGTGAGACATCACCCATAGAGACATAATCTATGATAAAGTGATAGAGTATAGTTGCATATTGAAGAGATAGGACAGTGATATTACTGGGTTTGGTGGTGCAGTGTTGACAGGTGGGTAGATTAGGAAGGGTGAGTTAGAATACCTAGGATTCTGGGGTGGAAGAGAGATGGGTGAGGGACCAGGTGAACACGGGATTTGTGGGTATAAGTTGAAAGAGGAGGGGTGGGAATGCTCTTATGGCAATATGACAAGGAAGTGTCACTGGTTTAAGGTGTTGGTTGGGGGGCATTTGTGACAGGGCACATCTGAAGCAGGCTTCTAAGGAGTGTGTGAGTGTTTAGTCTGTCATGATGTGTTGTATCAATGGGTGGAGACCTACATAATGAGTAGAAAAGAGTTAGACTCCCATCTTTTGGAGGACCAATTCATTCAGAAATAGAAATGGGTCTCTTAAAACCAAGGGGGATTCCTAATAGGGGAGAACAAACCAGTGTGTCAAGAACTCTTGTTGCATGTAACTATGAATCTTGTGATTCAATGAGTCAAGCCAGGGGGTCATCATGGGCCCCAGGGGGATGGGGAGGGAAGAACAGAATAGATCCAACAGGGGGAATTTAAATGTTCAGTGGAAATGTTCTTCACTACCTTACGGTGATGGACAAAGAACATGGTAAATATCACATATTATTGCCCCCTGCCTAGTGTATAGTAGCTTTTCCCTAGTTGTTTCCTCCCAAGCTGCATGGTTTTTACCAGTGACTTCAACTGCCTAATTCAAATTCCTACATCTCCATTTAAGGCTTTCATTCCATGGTGAGGAGAGGGGAGGTGGTTCTGGACATAATTTCCATGATGTCCCCTGTTTCCTCCCTCTTTCTATTGGATCCCAACAGTGGCCATAGTATACTGGTTTATTTTACTTTCCACATGCAGGTTGATTCATTGTTCTCTACTGGAGCTAGGAAAGTTTCTGTGCGTGTATTTCAACAATGGATGCTGTCCTGTTCCCCAAAAACCACTTGGAGAAAGGAGTTTTGTTGTTTTGCATGTTTTTTGCTGTTTTCTGTGTTTGTGTGTGTGTGTGTGTGTGTGTGTGTGTATCCCTCTGAATTCTGGAGGAAAAGCATGCAATGCAGTAATGATTTGGCTCCTGGGAGGCTCACTCTAACAAATTTGCCAATTATTAAATCTGACTTTCCGAAAATTAATAACTAGTGATTTAAGGGAATCAACACTATTTTTTATGCAACATTTATGTAAACTAAAACATTTTTAAAAATTAAAAGTATTAATAAAAAAAGATAGAACACATAGAATGGGAGAAAACATTTATAAATAATACTTCCAATAATGGACTTGCATACAGAATATGCTTATTTCATACATCTCAACAAAAATGGCATAAAGAAGATGTACAAGTGATTAATAAATACATGGAAAATAGTGTTACATGACTTGTCATCAAGGAAACAACTCAAAAGTACAATGCAATACCATTTAACATCCAGAAGGAGGGATAGAAACAAAAATTAGGATAGTGACAAGTATTTGAGAGGATGTGCAAAATGAGGTAGCCTAATACAATACTGGTGGGAATGTTAAAAAATCAAGCTTCTTTTATAACTGACCTGCAGGTCCTCAAATTATTAAATAAAAAATTATCATATCTAATTACAATTCCACTTACAGGTATATAGCCCAAATCATTAAACACTGGGATTCAAATATATATTTGAACAGCAAAGTTCAGAGCAGCAGCATTTACAATAGCTAAAAGCTGTAGGCAAACCAAATTTCAATCAACAGATGAACAGATGAACAAATGGATACACACAATGGAATATCATTTATTTGTACAAAGGGAGGACTCATGCTATAACAGGATGAATACTGAAATGTATTTTTTAATTAAATAGACCTGATACAAAAGGAAAAGTATTGTATGGTTGCACTTAGAAGGAATGCCTTGCATATGCAAATTCATAAACACAGGAAGTAGATTAGAGATTACCAAATTCAGGATCAAAATGAGAGTTAATTATTAATGGGTACAGATATTCTGTAGGAGATGAAAATTTTTGGTAATATTTGTTGGTGCTTCTGGCACAAAATTATAATTTAATGAATATCCCTCAATTATACACAAGAAAGGGGTTAAAGTGAGAATTTTGGGTTATATGTATGTCATGCAAATAAATGATTTTGTTAAAAAATAGAAACGAAGTATTGATGCTTGCTATTGCATGGTTGAACAAGGAAAAGAATATGATAACTGGAAGAAGCCAGTCATAAATTCCCTTATAAGTTATGATTCCTTTCATATTAAATCCAAGAACAGGTTAATCTATGGAGATTTATTATTTATTAGGGGTAAATATGACATAGAAGGATAGGATGGTGTTAGAGGTTATGTTTTTTCTTTCTGAGTTAATGAAAATATTCTAATATTGACTCTGGTGATGGTAGCACCTATTGTTTAATAAATCAATAGCCATTGAAGTATATGCTTTAAATGGATGAACTTTATGGTACATGATTTCTATCTTAATATAACTAATTTTTAAAAGATTAATTAGAAAAGAAGGAGTAGGAGGCAGAAATTAGAGAGTAATGAGTGAACACTTTTAGGAGTTCACTGTAGAGGTGGTGGTGATGGTTGCACATGTGTACATATATGTAAAGACTTAGGAAAGGTTACACTTAGAGATATGAGGACTATCATCTGTCAATTATGCTTCAATAAAGCTGAAACAAATAAACAGATGAGTAGATGAATATGATCAAGAAATAGATAAATCATGGCCTGTGAAATGCCTGAGAGCACTTTAAATACATCTGCATGAGCAGATTTTCTCTACATTCTTTAGTTAGACATTAATGAGGCAACAACATCACGCAAATGTTCTCATTACACAAAGAGAGATGTTACAAGTCTATCAAGGCATGTCCAACTCTGTCCTTGAGTTGGTTCAGGGGAGCCATCAGGTCTAGTGGTGAGGAACACAGGCCAGACACTGGGACTTTATGTCCCTGCCTGTGCATTCTCAGAGCCAGCATACCACGCACAGCAATTTTTAAAAGATTTATTTATTTATTTTTTCCCCTCACCATCATTTTTTGCACTTGCTGTCTGCTCTCTGTGTTCTACACCTGTTTTGGCATTGTGGTGTCTCCAATTTGTCTTTTTAACTTTTAAATGAGGTTTATAATTCATACATGAGCATCCATAAACAATACATGTATATATTAAAAGTTGTGAACTTACAAAACAAGCGTGCATATCATCATATAGTGCTCCCAGAAATTACCACAACGCCAAAACCTTGAGGTGTTATAAAACAATGTTATAAACTATGAAAGAGAATCATGAAAATATTAATATTAACTACAGCCAATATCTTTCATTTGGTGTATTTTCCCCACAATCCACCCAGTTATTAGTCTATGGCTGTAATATTTCACTTGAAAGGAAGCTAGGGAATGAGGTAGGAACTGTAAAACATAAGGATTCTGGTTGTGGATGAAGAGTGTGATTAATAGTATAAGAATGTTCTTCTTTTACAAGCTTTTAAGAATATGTGATACACAGAAAAATTAAAACATAATTTATGGATTATAGTTAACAGTAATATTGTAATATTTTTGTAGCAATGAAAAAGAAGATATTATATCAAGTCTCTAAGTTGTTTTTAGCAATTACATTACAAGGACAAATAGAGGCCATTATATATCTTGCCATAACTCACAAAATTGTGTGGGAGAGAGTGTAATCTAAAATGTAAACTATAATCCATGGTTAGTGGCAATGCTCCAAAATTTGTTCAATTGTAAAAATGTACCACACTAAAGAAGGATGTTGTTAATGTGGGAAATGTGGGAGGGGTAGGGAGCAGGGCATATGGGAATCTCCTATATTGTTTATGTAACATTCATGTATTCTAAGTATCTTTTTTAAAAAATAAAAAAGTTTATCTAAAAAATAAAAAAATAAAAAGTATTATTTGTATCAGTGTTATGTTACTCCATTAAAAACTACAATATCAATAGATATGATTTAATGTCTTTCACATTTTTGCTCATTCCTCAATCTTGGGGGATTTGGAATATATGTGCTCTGACTGTTTCTGCCTGAGAAGGGAGGTAAATATTATTGGACAGGGGAATGGAATTGTTCTGTTTGCAGGTGAAGACACAGCTTGTTGGGTTTTTTTGGGGGTGGGTGGGTACTAGCCCTTCTTCTTAGTTTTGCTGGTTATCCAGGGCAGGCCTGAAGAACTGGAGAGTAGGAGTTGACTGCAAATCTGCTAGGTTTCAGGGCTCAGCAAGTATATGAACAATACAGAACCTTTTTACTTTCTGAGAACTATACTTATGTAAATTATAGCTTCAGAAAAAAGGAGTAGAAGAATTCTCATTAGGAAGTTTATAAAGGAGTATAACTATGTTGTATTGGGAAATAGATTTACATATATTCCCAAAAAGGGCCCAACGAGAGGATGTTGATTTCAGAAGACCATGTGGCTTGCCTATCTTGTCCAGATATTCCTAGGAGCACTTTTGTCTGAGGCTTTGTTTACTGTGGCAGTTTTAATGTCTGTTGACAGGTAAACTGTGTGATGTGCAGCTGGTGGAGTGTGGGAACCATGTTGGAAAGCCCAGAGGGCCTCTGTGCCTCTCCTAGTAAGCCTTGGATTCACCTTAGCTGACTATGACATGCACAGGGTCTGCCAGGCTCCAGGGGAGGGACCGGAGTGGGTCTCAGGTATTAGTGGTAGTGGTCATACCACATGCTATGCATACTCTGTAAAGGGAAGATTCACCACCTCCAGGGACACACCAAGAACCAGCTGTATCTGCAAATGAACAACCTGGTATCTGAAGACACAGCCATTTATTACTAAGTGAAACACAGAGTGGGGGGAGGCAAGGCTAACCCAGACATAAACCTCTTCTGTGGGGCAGCTGGAAGCGGGTGCTCCGGACCCACTGAACACAAGGAGAAGCTGCAGGGGCACTTTGAGGGAGGTAGTAAAGGGCTGGTGTCCTGTCAGAGTCTGGGGCTTCTTCTCAAGCTCACTCCACAGGGTGCATGTATAGATTGAAGTTCCTGCACCTATCAGTGAGGTCAGGAATTCAAGAATTGTTGCAATACATAGAAGCAAAATCACCTACAAAATTTTTCTCCTTTCCCTTAAGAAGTCATAAAGGGACTTGCCAGTGTTGGCAGGTTCAGAATTCTGGGTAGTTCAAGGCATTTTGTGAAACTTTCACAGTGAGACTGAAGGCAGGGAACCCAGTAAGAGTCTCCATAAAGACACAGTGATTAAAATGAGAAATAACTGAGAAATTACTCCAGGGTCCAGATTGTAATGATTTCAAATTTCACTCCTGCTCACACAAATTTGTGCACATCAAATTCAATGATCTCTTTACATATTTGTCTAATATTCCAATTTTGCCCTAAGCTTTCTTCTCACATTCACCTTTGCTCCTTTTGCTCCTTTTCCATGGATGTTGTGGTTCCTGTGGTCTACATCCCAAGGCTCATGCCCATTACCTGGAGCTCAGGTTGAGGCTCAGGCTGTGGCTAGTACAGGCACCTGTGGGAGGCTGAGGGAAGGGGCTTCCTCACTCTCCAATGCCTGGAACCACTCCTCTGTCCTCTGTGTGTAGGACCATGTGGGAAATGGAAATTTCCAATTCTATCCATGCAGATAATGGTTGTTTGGTCATTATGGGATGTAAATATACTGTTGATCTCTTATGATGCTCAAACTTCCATGTGTCATCTGTGGCTTTGCAGAGAGCAACTGATGGGCCCCACTGTGCTATGAGCTTTGGAGGATAAGACCAGGTTTTTGAGATGTTTCCATGTTCACTATGATGATAACAACACACAAGAAGTGGAAAAAGAGCTATATGAAGTGACTTCTCCTAGACAGCCATTTGTCTAGAACTTGGGTTTCTTTGTTTACCCTCTCCATCACTATACTCAGTCATTTATTTCCCCTCCATATCATAAAGTGAAAAATAATTCTCTTTGTTCCTTATGCAGAACACTGTCAGGAAAAAACAATTTTTCTTTCTTCCATAGTGATTCATGTCCAAACCAAATGTCTTTCAAAATATTCCTTAGAAATCAAATGTGTTTAACTCTGAGTATTCTGGTGGAAAATTGGGGATTTAACTTGGTCATGGAGATGCTTCTATTTTTGGATAAATGCTGCATCAACTTGGAGGCAAGTGTGTGTGTGCTCATTTTAAGTAGGAAAGCCTGGACTAGCTGTGGGCAAAGCCCTGCAGTCTTCTATGGGGATGTATATGTGATGTTGTCAGGATTGGATGGTTGAGGGTGGTTGGGCCATGTTGCTTATCATCTGTTAACCAGGACAGGATAAGACACATTCTGGGGCAAATTCCACTATTGTACTCTGTTTTTTGTTGTTGTTGTTGCTGTAGTTTGTTTGGTTTTGTTAGGTATATTCACAATCTTTTATTTATTTCAAAATGTTTGCAATATAAAATTGCTTTGTCATTTATAGTGAATCTCAGCAAATTATTTCTTTTCTTGGTCTTCATGAACAGTCATATAAAGAGTCTTCAATGTTAAGGACACTGTGTGGGTCCGGAGGTGAGTAGCATAGAGGGGCCCCTCAGCAGGTGGAGTGAACACTGTCAACTCATGCAGGTGTCTTGCTCTGGGAGAGAAAACAAGGCTCAGCTGAAATTGTTGACTGAATCCTTAAGGGCAGGTGGACCAGAGTCTGTCTATGAAATGTCATTTGAGGCTAATATGATTTTGTAGAATTTACATTAAGGGAACAGCTATAGAAATCATTCTGGAGGTGTCCATGTGGGTTTTTTTTTTTATGAAAGAGTGCTGTTCCATGAACCAACCATTATTACCAATGGAGTAGGTGGAGGTGGAAATATTCACCTTGTGGGGTCTGTTAGAGGATCTCTCAAGTGAATAGAAAAGTGCAACTGCCATACCTACAGGGATGAATAACACAAGTAAATGTGGTTCTATCAGTTTATCATGGAAGATAAAACTATAGGCAGGGCAACACAAGTAAACACTGAATTACCTCCAGATATTAATACAAAATGTAATATTTCAATTTAAATCTAATAGCTTCTTTATTTACTAAATATATTTGTTCAAGGATAATGATACAATATATTCATATATATTTGTAATATAATAATTATAATATATATTATTAGTTCAGTCAAATGTTTATATGTATACATGTAGAAAATGCAAAGTTCCCATATACATTTCCCCCACTCAGGTTTAATTATTATTAACAATATGCATTAGTGTGTTACTTTTGCTGCAATTGATGAAAAAATATTATTATAACTATAGTATTAACTATAATTCATTGTTTCCATTAGGATTCACCAATTGTGTTATAGAGATTTAGGCCTTTAAAAATTTGTGTTCTGATAACATGTACACAGATAATTTTCAATGATTTCATGGTTATTTTATATTTTATATTTACTGGTATATACAGGTTATTTTATTCAAAAAGTCCATTAGGTTGCAACTGAAAGTTTGTTGAAATGTGCAATCAACAGATATTACCCAAATATACATAAACAAAATATTGCAAATTTGAACAGTCATATAAAGAGTCTTCAATGTTAAGGACACTGTGTGGGTCCTTATAGTTATTATAACTATAATTTAGTTACATTGGCAGGAACCAATAATTAGAGTAAGTTTGTGTATGGGTATCATAATGTTTGGAATCATGGCATTATGGTTATAATAATCCATTGTGAGTTGCCATTAATTCTTTCCAAATTTAAGAACATTCCTGATAGTGCTGATAAGTGGAGATGCACTAGGGATTATAATCATTTCTGTGCATTTTATATAGCAGGTTTCAATTCTTGAGGCACCATTTTAGTATATATTGGGCTGCATTAAATATTTTAACTTGGGTATTGTCCATGGGCCCCAATTTTTTAAAGATTTATTATTTATTTATTCCCCTCCCCTTGTTGTTCATGCTCAGTCTGCTCTCTGTGTTCATTCACTGTGTTATCTGTCTATTCATCTTCTCTTTTGCAGGCTCTGGGAACCAAACCTGGGACCTCCCATGTGGGAGAGAGGCACTCAATCACTTGAGCTACTCAGGTCCCTGCTTTGTTTTGTCTCACATTGTTTTTCCTCTTTGTGTCTCCTTGCTGAATCATCTTGTTGCATCAGCTCAGTGAACCTACCCATTATGCCAGCTCACACTATTGCTTGTCTTCTCCAGGAGGCACTGGGAACTGAACTTTGACCTTCCATATGGTAGGTGGGAGTTCAATTGCTTTAGCCACATGTGCTTCCCCATGGGCCTCATTTTATCAAACAAATTTGCAATACCATAAACAATGTAATGTTAATTTATGTCATTGGTTCAGAGTGCCCATCCATTTTGGATATATTGGGGAAATGTGTGCTATGACCATTGGGAATTTATGCAAAACATACATTCAAAGTTAGTGTGAGGCATAAATTTCAGTCCTTCATTTCATAATTAGAAATTCTCCTAAGACTTTGGGGGCACTGTTTTAGGTTGCCAGGCTGTTATTAAAAACACCACACACTGGTTTACTTAGCAAAAAGAATGAATTAGCATACATATTTCAGAGGTTAGAAATTAAAAATTGAGGCAAAAGTGAGAGCATGTTTTCCTCCCAAACTCTAGCATAATGTTGCTGACTTGCTAAAATCATTGGGGTTCATTAATTATCTTTTTCTCACATTACATTACAAACTCTCCATTTTTCACTGACTTCCAAATTCTCATTTCTTTCATTTAATTCAAATTTCTTCTCTAAATAAGGTCTTCTGTCATTTTGATTAATGCCTGTATTAATTCAGGTTGCGCAGAATCGGAACTTAAAGATCTTATTTTCAAATATGACTTCACATCTTAACTGATAATGAATCCTCAAAAACTCCATTTACAAATGGGTTCATATCCACAGGAACACAACTTAAGATTAATACATGTATCCCATACATTACTCCATCACCAACACCTTGCAAGTATGTGAAATATTTGTTATTTCCCATTTTCTGTCTATATTGATTTTGTCTCTCAACGCTATCTCTTTTCATTCCTTCATCGTTCTGCCTTCTGCTATCTGTTGTGGTTCTTACATATGATGTTTTTTCATTAGCCCACAATTCAAGGGTGTCAATTTCTATTCTATCTATTCTGATTTCTTTTTATTATTATTATTAACTTTTTCCTTTCAGCCCTTTCTTTACTCTTTCTCTCTCTCCTCATGATTATGGTATTCTAAGTAATTATATATATTTTTCTCTATTTGGTTTCCGAGTCCATTGTAGGTACTCCACTTTTTTCCCTATTACTACACACGGCCTACATGAGTTAAATAGTCATTTTACGAAGAGTTATATGGCCCCTCTTCTAACTTGAATCAATATTACTACTATCCTTCTTCCTTTCACACATCTTTCAATTACTCTGGCTCTAATCTTTTGCCTTCAAGGGAACATACAAAGAAACAAGAATATAAAATAAGAAGAACAAAGTGTCAAAGAGAAAACTTGAAAAAAAAAAAA